>VUQJ01004951.1:7063-19880 GCA_015108635.1 Andinoacara biseriatus
AATGGTTG
This sequence comes from Andinoacara biseriatus, assembly GCA_015108635.1. NCBI lineage: Eukaryota > Metazoa > Chordata > Actinopteri > Cichliformes > Cichlidae > Andinoacara > Andinoacara biseriatus. Next base: position 7,072 of record VUQJ01004951.1, read on the forward strand.
CATTTAAGTCCATAATGTATTTTTTACAATATCCTTAGCTATACAAGCACACGAATACCAGTCACTAAGTACCACATTTTAATGATGGTAAAGAAGTAGAAGAAAAAGAAGCGCACAAAGACAGTCTATACTGAGAGCTGAGGTCGATAGGGGAGCAGCTGGGCAGACAAATTTGAGAGCCCTGCTGCATTGATCCAAAACAACAAGGACACACAATTACTATAAGAACCGCTTGGTGAATCTACCACTCTTTAAAAAAATAAATAAATCACTAAAGGCCACCAGGACAATTGTTATTGTTCCAGCAGCCTCTGTCAAAAATGAATCCATTTAGAGGCAGTTTAAATAAAATCTCTCCCCATTTAGACTGAAGCATTTGTACAGTACCAGTGTATTGATTCTATCTTTCTTGCTTGGATGGAGCTTTATGGATGAATAGAAAGAATGTGGGAGGATCCAGACTGAGTGTCTGCACAGCGTTCTCTTCAAGTCAAAGCCGTCAATTTAGTGACTTTGAAATGGCAATTCACTTTTGAAGTGTGTGAATGCAGGTTAGAAACAGAGCAAAGAAAGGCTACTATCATTTACACACCCAGAGAAAAAAACCTGATGGTCAATGCTATTTGTAAGTGCCTTTGTTGATAGTAATTCTAATCCCGAGAGCACTCTGCTCAGGGATTACTCAGAGCCGTCTGCTCAGCGCTAGAGAGCTGGTAAGATCAGATACATGGCATTATGTTTCACATGTTGGCTTTTAATCGTTTTCCGGGTAGACACATGGGATCAAAAGGCATTAGAAATTATGACTTATTGATATTATGAGCGCACTAATGCTTTTATATGACCCCCTGCAGGGGAACTTTTGGAGCTTGGTCTACCACACTATTATCTGTCCTTCTGTAAGAAGTTCATGTTCATGTTCATGTGAGTGACAACTATAAAGTGAAGCACAATAAGCGAATGACTGGATGTGTGGTGGTGTTACGAGACATGTTACTTGGTGTTACGAGGCATGGAAATGCAGTAATGCTAAACAAACATTCCCAGTAATTGCACTGCATCCACTAAGTTATGAGACCACCAAGTATCAAGACTGATAAAGAAAAGGTGAACAGATGAACTATTACTAAGATATGCAACAGCAGAAACACACACAGCTGACCCTGGGTCCCTTTTTCACAGAACGATACCAAATTAAAGTTACCCTTAAAGGAAAGTGCAATTTATTGTATCTTTTCCTTTTGAAACACCAGCCCCATCATCACAGCCTCGCCTCTCTAACCATTAAGCCCCCTTCTTTCCTTTCCCTTATTTTATCTTGCATCTTTATCATCTGCTCTGAAAAGACCTTGTACTGCTTGCGCACCCCCCTTGGGAACAGCTCTCACAGCTAAAGGCATAAATGTACTGCAGTCCACTAAGTGCTTTTTATTTCTCAAAGATATGGAAAAGTCCCAGCCAGACATATGCTGTCTCATCCTTGTCACTGATCTGCGCTCAACAGAGAAAGACTCGACTCTAATCCACCTATCAGCCACTGGATTGGAGTAGAAAGCTTCTTATGACTGATGCACTTTGTCAGGTTGTGATAAAATGATACACCAGGAGGAGTTATAAAGAAGGAAATGCAGCGTCACTGTTTATACTTAGTTTTTTTTTATTCACTGGCAGAGAGCAGGCTTGAAACACCATCTGCTAAAGACAAACTAAACTCGACTGTGGTGTTCTCGCAGCACATCGGGGCCCGTCAGAGCTCCTCCCGCCACTTGCTTTCTATCGTGCCTCTTGAAACTTTCATAAGATGGGAAACTTTTAAAGATCAAAGAGGTTATCCAATCCGAGGATAAGGTTCTGCCCTGTGGTGATTTAATACAGTTGAAGTCAGCATTATCGGGGTCTGTGGGTACATCAGAGTTGTGAACATGATTTAGGACAGGCATGGATCGATTACCCAGAGAAGGATACGGTTTCCCAGTTCATTATGTTCAAAGGCCAAACTTCTTTCCTGTGCTCAGAATAAAAAAATAATCCTAATCTAAAAATACTCCTTTCTTCATCAGAAATGCAGAGAAGAAAAGTGCGAGTGAAGAATTAGGAGTGAATGTCTTTGACAAAGATCAGAGCGGACTGTAACATGACTACATAAGAGGGAAATGTCCTCTCTGCCCTGCTAGATGTGATGAGATCTGCAATGTTCCCACCAAGAACACAAGTGACAGAGTGGATTACTTCACTGGTACGGATACGGCTCAGTGTGAGTCGCGGGAATAACACAAAGCTATTCTTTCCTCTTTTCGGAACCAAAACAAAGTGTGCGCGTGTTTATCTTTGTGCACCTACACATGTTTGAGCCTGTCTGGCACAGCATTCAAAAAAAGTAGCTCAAGTGCGCCGTTTACTATTTCTAGACAAGCCAGTTGGTAATGTCACACAGTCTGTTTTAAATACTCCAAGAGCTTTTTCTGTGTTTTATGTAAAATTTGCAAATGCTTTGAATACATTTATGAACAGTTCTGTGCATCAGGGGATTAAAGTCCAAATTAAGCATTCAGCTATGCTGTTGTACTTAAAGGATTTACAAAAGCTACATGTTTTCTTCCCTGTTTTGGACCAGCAGCAGCAGCAGCAGCAGCAGCTAGTGAAACGTGAAAGACCTGAGGAGCAATGAGGGGAAACTGGGCAGCTCTTTTTTTTATTTATTATTTTTAAAGCACAAGCTCATGAATTTTTCAGTAGATTTTCAGTGAAAAGTGCAGGGCTCTAGTTTTGCTCGCCAAGCGAATAGTGAGCCCTGTTCAAGATTAAAAATAGCACGAGATGAGCAGTGCTGAGGAGAATGACGGACTCAGAACTGAGGTCCGCGTTATCTTCCCACAAAAAAACACAGAAAGCCCAGCATCCAGTAATGGAACAACATCACTGACATGGTCCAGGGAGGCGCACACAAAAACAGGGATGCAGGACTCCATCGTGTAATCTCTCTCTTTTCTTTTTAAAGAGTATCTTTAACATGTTAACAATGTTTAAAACTTCCCAAGGTTCCCAAAACCTTTCTAAAATAATTACATTTATAAGCTATTATTATTTTGACATTAAAAAAATAAGGTTACTTAATGTTTATCTATTTAACTCCTGGACTAATGAAGGATTAACGTGTTTTCTATCCAAGCCAGGGGCCTTAGGCCTGTAACCTGGAGCCTCACCTTATCAAAAAGCAAGTATTTTATTAGAGAAGCAGATCTAAGCCCAGATCTGGGAGATGATGCAGTAGTTATGGCAGTAAACAGGCGATTCAGAGTTCAACAGGCGATTTGTTTATGCCTGTATCCCTGCAGATTCTACAGCTCCTGAGCAGAAAATAACACCGGGTTGATGTTTCATAACTACGAAGGCCTGTTGCCTAGTTTAGTTTGGAAATATGTCTACAGCATCACAAGTTGCTTCCTCTCAGCTTTGTTTTTGTTTTTGAGCTCGGAAGTTTTAACTCGGGCTTACGGACATGCCGTCTGTCCTAACGCTGAATCTCTGACAAACGCTCCCGGCTGCGTCTCTTACGCTGCATTTATTTACACCGCAGCACCGACCTGTTACGTTTCTAATTAAAAAAAACGTGGCTGGAGTGACTGTAAATCGTTAATATCAGGATTTAACGTCAATAAGTGCGGGCTTTACCTGTAGATGCAGTTTCCATAGCAACGGGAGGCCTTTTCCCGTCGTCCTGGAAAGGATGAAATTGTTGATCCAGGTCGCCCAACGCGTCGCCGCCTCTCGGCTTAAATTCTTCACGCAGCTCGCCGAAGCGGGTCGATGTGTTCCCGAACAGGCCGTTCCTCTCATAGTCATCCCCGAACCACTCCTCACCGGGCTGCGCAGACATGCTTTTTCCCTTTCCTGTCGTCGGACAGATGGTATTATTACACTTAGCTACACAAGGCTGCTGCTTCTGCGCTCTCTCTGCCGTAAACGAGCGGCGGCACCTTTTGCGCTATAGGATATGTGACGGAGGAAAAACGCACAACAACAATAACAGTGCAGTTCCTGGCTCGCGTCTGTAAGCTAAGGCCAGGGTTTGTGGACGCCGTAGACGAGGCGGTGCTGTCAGTCGGTCGGGCGATCCGGGAGCTGGAGGAGAAGGAGAAGGAGTGAGGTTGATTGTTTTAGTTCACTGCTCCCGCGCTGACGTCATGGTGTCCACGAGCCCTAGGGTTGGCACCATAATATTTGGGACACCTGTCAAACACCAAAAAGGTGTTTTCGGCGTATTAATGAGGTCAGGGGTTTGAGTCAAACTAGTGCTCGGCCACAGTGAGCTTATAAAAGTGGACACATGGCCTAAAGAGGAGAATAATAAAGATGGCGTCTGAATAATGCGAAGAGTGCTTCTTAAAAAACAAAGAAAACAAAAGTGGCAAGAACTCCATGTCTATCCCTTGGTAACATTTTAAATGAAGAAATAGTTGTGTGAATTTTAGGGTTTGATGAAAATTTTTCCCTTGCCGCGTGGCGCCCTCACGTGGCCGCTTAAAATATGAGCATGACAACAAAAGGTTTCAGCTTGCCTTAGCAACCAGACGCTCTGATGGCAAACACCAGCTGAAGCAATTAAAGATGTCCGTTGTTGCTTAACCCCCCTCGTGGAAAATAATGTTGATTTAGATCTACGCTGATTTTAATATTAAAACTGCCCTCTGCGGCGCTTACACGGTTAATATTTACAGAGACAGCGTCGGAGGCTAGCACATGCGTGGCGACTGCTACTATAACTGATCTAAGTTATTACAGGTAGGTTTACCTGTTCTAACCCTCTACTATAACTTTCGCCTTTGTTTTCTCTCAGTAAAAATAAAGCAGTATGTATGCAACAACTTCTTTCGCAGAGTTATGTTACCGAGAGAGAAGCAAAAGAATCGCTTTCAGGAGGAGGTGGTTAAAAAACTGGTAACTATGACATAAATATTCACTTTCCACCCTCCTTTCGCTTCCTTCTTTATTGCTAAATTACTGTTTGTATTAACAGTGCATGGCTAATGGAGTGTCCTATGAAAAAATTGCACAAGAGGAAAGCAGCATCACATCACTGGAGATGTTTTTCTGTGGTTACCCCTACATGGTTGGCCTCTCCTTCTTCCCAAGGCTGTGCCAGCTCACCATAGTTGGCCAGAACATAGAGCGCATTGAAGGACTTGAATGCTGCCCTCTGCTTCAGGAGCTCTGGATAGTCCAGTGCCATGTGACAGTATGTTTGCTATGCTGATTATTGTTGATAACAACAGTAGGTGAAGCCTTAAGTTATTACTGTCCTTCAGAAATGTTGTCATGTGGACATAAGTGAAGAGCCCCCCACCCCCGGCAAAGAAAAACATGAAATAAGCAGAGGAATTACTCTATAGTATTACACAGCAAGGCAATACTACCTTCTTTTTTTTTTCCAGTAATGGGTCTTTTTTTGCATTTACTGGGGTTAGGTTAATTGGCTATTCTAAATTGCCCATAGGTGTGAATGTGAGCGTGGATGGTTGTCTGTCCCTTTGTGTTGGCCCTGCAACACGCTGACGACCTGTCCAGGGTGTACCCTGCCTCTCGCCCTATGTCAGCTGGTATAGGCTCCAGCCCCCCACGACCCTGAAAAGGATAAGCGGAAGTGAATGGATGGATGGGTCTTTTTCAGTCCTGCATTTTGAAATATGAGTATAGAGCAATCTTGTGTGGTGTAACAGAGGTATGGTGATAACCATGGACAAACTAGAAAGAAAAGGGGGTTGGAGAAATTTGAAAACCATGTAAAAAAATCTAAAAGAAAAACATATGAGGTACTAAACCCAAAAGATTCACAAATTGAGATAAATTATCAGTGATGTGAACAACTGCCACATTCACATTTAAGCATGTCTTTTCCAGCATACTCCCCCACATCAAACATTAATCTTTGCCATTTTCTCTTTATTGCAGGAAATATCTGGACTGCAGAACTGTCTGCAGCTGAAGAAACTGTACCTTTATGAGAATAAAATCTCTGAAATAAAGAATTTAGAATTGCAGGTCGATCTAGAGGTCCTGTGGCTCAATAACAACTACATAACTAAGATACAGGTTTGAACTGCAATCTTATACTGTATCTCTTTGCTTTTTAATGTTTATCATACAAGGTTAATGTTATAATTTATGGATTTTTAAAGATTTAGCTCGCTAACACTGCTCTTTTACATACAGTACTGTACAAAAGTCTTGAGTCACATTATATTTTGCTAGGAAAATGGGAAATAGGTGCAAAGAGCTATCGAATTATGCAAACAAGCATGGAAATTGATCGCATAAAGCTAAAACAGTTTGTACAGTTATAACAGGCTTGAAAGTCAATATTTGGTATGCCCATCTTGGTGTGATCAAGCATGCTGTTACTGCATTAGCATTGTGTTTGCAGTCACTGCTAAAAAATGAAGCTGTTGCTAATCAGATGCGTTCAAAATGTCACTGAATGGTGGATCAGAATCTGGTGGTACTTAGATTAGATTAGATTACACTTTATTAATCTCTTTAGGAAGATTCGGTCATGGAAATTAATTACTTATCTGCAGTCATAATTCCATCAGTTTTGATGAGATCCCTGACACCTGAAATGCCGCCCCAAACCACAAGAGTCTCCACCGCCTTTTACAGATGGCTGTAGACACTCAGTCTTGTAGCTCTCTCCTGCCCTCCTCTGTACATATTGCTGACAGTTTGAAGCAATAATTTTAGTTTTGGAGTCATCACTCCATCAGACCTGTAGCCACTGATTTTCAGTCCAGTTCTTGTGTAATGTGGCATACCTCCGCCTTTTCTCCCTGTTTCCCTTCCTTAAAAATGGCTTCGTGACAGCCGCCCTTCCACTGAGAACATTTCTGATAAAGCTGCAGTGAACAGTAGATGGATAAACTGAAGGGCCAGATCCATTTTGAAGATCCTGTGAAATGGATTAGATATCTGTGACTTTCATATACTGTTCATCTGCTGTAAATAGTTTTTTTTTAGGCCTGACACTGCAGGCTGCTGGTAACAAAGGTTTTCATATATATAGCCAGATTTTATGCTTGAATGATTCATAGGTGTTAAGTGGCTTCACAAACCAAAAAACATTCCTGTGAAGATGGTCTGGTACAAGAACTGGACTGAAAAAGAGTGAAAAATCAGCCAGTGTCCAGAGAAAAACTTTGAAAAAATTATTGCTCAAAACCACTTATAGAATTATAGAAAGTCTTGATCCTTGTAGTACTGTACTGTACTGTAGTACTGTAGTACTGTAATTTAACATAGCAGGTCATAAACACTGTTTTGCATGTCTTAGCATCTAGCATCATTTTTTTCTCTCTCTCTCTCTCTTAAAGGGGTTGGACACACTTCTAAACCTTAAAGAACTAAACCTTGCCGACAACATTATTGAAAAGATTGGTATGTTTTCAGAGTAATTTGTGTTCAGTTTGATGGAGACTCAGTGAGCTATGTGAAAAATAATAATGGCAATCAAATAATTTTTAACTTCTTCTAAGGGCACAGCCTTGATCCTAATGTCAACCTTCAGAAACTCAGTCTGTCTGGAAACAAGATCGGCTCCTTTAAGGTAAGATTAAAAATGAAAACATGCTTTTGAAATACTTTCTCTAAAAGCTTTTCTTACTTATTTTGTAAAATCTTATTAAAATCCTTGGTCTGACAAAGGGGCATTTCTAAATTCTTGGGAGAATGTCGGGGTCTCGGGTAGTTCACATTTTCAATCATTTCAACAACAGGCATGCAACACAAGACCTTTATTGAGGCATTGAGCAGCATAATTTCAATTTTTTTTGCCATTCCACATTCAATTATATACATTCATGAATGCATTTATTGAAATAATATATCTTTGGAGACTGTCTAAGAGTTTTTTTTTAATGCGCAGGTTTGTGTTAGTTATACATTTTAGACATGCTTCAGCTGAGAAGCGCTTTCAGAGCACGCTGATTATTGATTTTTCAAGGTCATTTTGGCAGGAAGCACAAAAGGTTTCGTGTCTCTGCCTTTGATTGGTTTAAGACCTCGGATCTCACTCCCGCAGTCCACCTTTACCCATAACCCATCTTATTATCTTATTAATAATTGTAGTTTGACAAAGGGCATTTCTGAATTCTTGTGAAATGTTGGGGTCTGGGCCTGTTTAGATTTTCCAATCATTACAAAAACAAGCTGTCTGAACAAGACCTTCATTGAGGTATTAGGCAACATAATTTCCATTTTTCCAATTCTATGTTCAGTGATATGCATTCCTAAAAGACTTTGTCATTTTGTTTTATTATTTATTTTAAACTGTTTTATTTTATATTATACATTTTATGCTGTACGTGACAGGCTCATTCAGATTACACCCATCATTGTTTGTTCAAGGTCATTTTGTCAAGAAAAGCAGAGAAGTTTTGTAGATTCGGCTTTGATTGACACAACACCTCAGATCTCCACCTTTTCTCTGCACCCAGCTTGGCTTTAAAGAATGCAATTATCGCCATTCACTCCAAAGTGGCCGCTGTAACTGCAGGATCAAGGAAAAAAACTCTTTGCCCCTGTGTCAGTACAATGTGATGTTTCTTTCTTAGCTCTTCGTAAGTGTAGGGAATGTAGTGGAGAATAGACGTACCAGATTCAAAACGATGTGCAGCTGATTTTGGTGTCATTGAAATATTGAAACTTCCATTTCAGTATACAGTCAACAAGACGGGGTTGCAGACAGTTCCTTTAACACTTTGCACAGTTTCTTTATAATTGCTAATAAGCAGTAACTGATTCCACAAATGTAGTGCAGCAACTGCAAAGGCTCTGTCACCTTTTCTGTTTTAGGCATGACCTTGAGACATGTAAGAGATCTTTGCCAGTGGATCGGAGAGACCTGGGAGCGGAATGTGAACAAATGGGATTGGTGATATAAGCTGGGGTCTGCCTGTCGAGAGCATTAAAATCTAACCTGTGTGTTCTGTTGCTGTAACAGGAGCTGGCCCAGCTTTCCCGTCTACCCCGTCTGAGCGAGTTAGCACTGAAAGACCCCACGTCGACCCCAAACCCGGTGTGTCTCCTTTGTAACTATGACACACACATTCTTTATCACATGCCAAGCCTCCAGCAACTCGACATCTATGACGTCTCCAGCAAGCAAATCAAGGAAGCAGCTGAGGTACTGAGAAGATCTCCAGGACTGACTGGTTAAATCCATATTAGCATGTCTTCTAGGTTTCTACAAGGAAACTAGAACTTGCTATTGATATTGATATTTTTGTTTTTATAAAGGTATATATTATATTTGATGCACCTGTTACTTATTTTTAGCCTGAAATAAGACGTTTTTTTCCTTTTAGTCTGCAGTGATGAAGAAAATGATGTACTACAACATGCGTATGCGTACAGCTCAGGGGAGACTGGTAGAGGCTCAGCTCAGTCTGACAGAGAGGAAGAAAACTCTTTCACAGTTACCTGAAGAATGCATCAGGACTCTCACTCATGCCCTCAAGTGTGTATGTACACATAAATGTTTATTTTTTGTAGCAGCTCTGAAAATAATTCAGGTGTTTGTGTGCATAGAACAATTTTAATTTGGATGCAATTTCAGCTCGAACGTGAGCTCTCCATGGTGGCTCCGGTTAGTTGCAAGAAGCCCATCTACATGTCAGAGAACGTACCGACAGGGCCGCTCCAGCTGGACAAAGGCTTAACAGAAAGAAATGAACCAGCCAGTGACGTCAGTCGGGATCCAGCTATGGAGCACAAAATACTTGGTAAAATTGAAGCGCTGACGGAACGACTGAAACTATGGACCAGGAGGCTGGATGAGTGAGTTTGCATATTTGATGAGATACAGAGACAATGTGTTATTTGCTTTGCTTGAACTGTACTTTCAATCTGAAAAATCTACGTTATTTATCTTATATTCAGGATTGACTTCTGGTATGAGCGTGATTTGGCCCAAGCCACAAGCAGGAAGGAATATACAGTGCAGTTCCTACTGATGGAGCTTGAAAGTGTTGGAAATATCCGTTTGGAGGAGGGCTACTCCACAGATCCTTGGTACTTTCTGGTATTTTGTATCATCCATTGTAATTATAGTGTAATTCACAGTTTCAGATGGGAAATATAGACTCCTTTTTTTTTGCTCTGACCAACAGGTTTAAATCGTGTTGCGACCTCCTGCTTTCCCGTTTCTCTCCTCCAGACTACAAAATGTTTGGCATCACTGGCATTAAGATTGACCGAGTTATCCGCATCCACAACAGTGCATTAAGGCTTTGCTTTGAGGACAAGCTGCATAATTTGCTAGCCAGCGAAGATTTATCTTCCCAGTAAGTCAGCAAACAGATGATAAATACATTTTTATGGCAACGTTGAGCTTAATACTGTAACACAGTTCTTTTTAAAGGAAAAATAACAGACGTCAGATGGAGTATTTATTCTACGTAGCTGACCCTGAAAAATGTGAGAAGGATGAAACTTTGCATATTCTCGAGGAAGGTTTCAAAACAACAGAGCAGGTATGTGTTCTGCCAGAAAGGATACACTCACTCCAATCACACCCATTTATAGTACAACAATTACGGGGATAATTGAAGATAATTAGCCATGCATTAATCAATTAACCACTCTACAGATTTATACTTGTACACAGTGCAATAAACGATATGTGCAAAATAGAAATTATGTTCATTTATCAAGCAGATTGCAATGAATACTAAAAGGAAGGAAATTTCTGTTAATATGGAACTCTGTGTGTGCCTGACTTGTGTATGTATGCAGAAATAACACATCAGGGTCACAGAAGAATCTCTTTTACTTTTCTTATTCTCACTTAAAATTCTAACTTTCACTTTCACATGATGGCTCTCTAAATTAGGCCATGGAGAAAGATGGTGCTATACCTTTATCCAATAGCTTAAGTGTGAGCGAGCAGCCCAGAATGGAGTATGCACTTCGGCAGGCCCGTCAAGGTGATACTCAGTACAGCATGGATACGATGCCCTTCAGGCACGGTGAGTTCATTTCATTCATTCCATTATGTTCTTATTCTCACATCTGCTGAGACCATCAGTTCTTTTTTTAAGAAGCTAAACTGTTAATGCTTTTTTGCTTGTAGGGCAGGTTATTGTTTCCAATGTGTTTGTGGGTAACTGCATGCCTATCCGAGATGGAGAAGCAGTTGACAGAAGCAATTATCCCGGCGTTTACTCTGTGTATCGCGATGTGGACACAAAGCACAGATCTGCAGTGAGTGAAGGTATTCACTGAATTATATGGGAATTACTTTTTGTTTGTTTGCTTGTTTGCACTCTTTGATATTTTTACTTCTCTGTATGTTTTCAATCCAGAAAGATCCTGCTCCACCAAAACACACGCTGGACCTGAGTGCAGTCCCTGCCGAAGGCAGTGGTTTGTGTTTGAAAAAGAGTTAGTCCTGCCCGAGTACATCATATATTATGAATACATCGCTCAGGTAAATTAATGCATGCATCCCCTTTAATATTTACAGATGACACAATGGTTCTCATTTTAGGTATTATTTTTAAACTTTTTTTTTCAATATTTCAAATGAGCACAGCTGCACTTTTCCACTTACATCCCTCTGTCCCACTGACTTGTGGAAAAGTCATCCAGAGTTTATAGCTACATGCATGAAATTTCAGTTGTTTGAGCAACTTATATGTCTGTGCATAATTTATGAAGAGTATGTATTGTTACACCCCACCTATCTGTAGTGTATTTGTTGCTTCAAAGTCAGCTTTTTATGTTTCTCCTTCCGCTGTGCATTTAATTTAAAAATCAAGAAAAAGTGTGCATCTACTGGGAGTACATGTTTTGAACATTTTGATTTGCCTTATCTAGGACAAAAACAAACCTACACTGCTGAGCGATTGCACAGACAGAGATCTTACACTTTCCAATGATATCGCTCTTGACAAAGAAGTCCTCCTCATGGAACCTGTGCTGAAACCTCAGCCCACATTATTGAGCTTGGATGATAAAATTCTACTTAGTGTTGCCAGAGCCAAAGTCCTCAGTCAAATCACAGTAAGTATTCTGCCGTTTTAAATAAGAGGATGAATTTGAAGCCGTTTCATTTCAGTTTGAACCATCATTGATGCATTGATTCTCCAGGTGCTTAACCTTCATGGCAACAGTCTGAATAAAATAAAGGAGATTTCCAGCCTCACGGTTCTAAGGCATCTTACCATCAGCTTCAATGAGTTCACGCAGCTTGATGACATTTCTCACATGGTAATACAAAATCATGTTAAGTTTAAAGTTGAGTGTGTGTTTAAAGTCAAAGAATGCTACGTTTTATGACTAATGTACCGCTCTATTATTCACTGAAATTGAATATTGGTTGCATAACCATAAAGTGGAACCCATTAACACATGCTCTTTTAACTAAACTACAGCCAAACCTTGAGTTTTTGGATGCTAGCTTTAACCACCTGGTGACTCTCGAAGGCCTGCGGGGGCTGGGACAGCTCAAACAACTCGATGTGTGCTGGAACAAGTTGACCAAAGCCAGAGAGGATACAGCTGTGCTCAGTAAACACACACCTGGTCTGCTGAAACTGGACACCCGCTACAATCCTTGGAACAGGGTATGTGCTGTAATCAAAATTTGAAATAACCCTTAATATTCACAGGTTGAAGCTCAGCAGTACTAAATGTTCAGAACATACAGAATATGTATCTAAGTCCATGCTGCATACCATACGACTGGAACTGGACTCAAATTTTAGATGAAAAGCACATGGAGGAGTGAAGATGTTTTTCTTCTACCAGCCAGAGGC
>VUQJ01004958.1:46493-62257 GCA_015108635.1 Andinoacara biseriatus
ATAACAGCGATGCATTTCAACAAATTTAAAAAAAAAAAAAAATCCTGCGCATCATAAAACTCCCTTAAGACTTGTGTGCAGAGCCTGTCAGATTAATCTTCTGTTTGTCTAAAAAACAAAGGCCATGAAATTCAATTTAGGGTGCTCCTGATTTCTGGGTAAGCAGCTTTCAGCCGCCAACCAACAAGCATGTGTACAAACAATGATTTGCTCCATCCCAAATACTTTCCATGAGCCTGGAGGTGGTTTACTTTCAGATAATTTATTAATGGATGACAACAGAATAACAATAAGTAGTTTTTTGTGTACAATGAGATCAAATCATCTCATTAGCCTTTCGATTTGGTTGCTGCAAATTGATTACCAGCGTGTAAATCAGTGCTGCACAAGCTGACTTTGTTCCATTATTCACTTTAGTGTGATTATAGAAAGTAACTTGTACTTACACCTAATCTCTCTGTCAACATGTAAATCCGTCACTACAGTTCAAACCTAGCAGTGCTTCCTTGAGGCTTTAAAATACAAAACTTTAAAGAATGTGCAAATGAAGGAAAAGTAGTTGCGACATCAGCAGGAAGAAACTTCAGTGAACATATTCTTTTGACTAATTAGCAAATCATGGCACACAAGAACAATGAACTTGTCGTGTTGAAATTAAGTGGTTTTTCAAGACGTTTTGCACTTTAGAAGCTTCCTCAACTTCACAAACCTGTTGCTCATTTAAACTTCAGACTCTGTGGAGCATCAGAGGATTTCCTGTGAATGCCTCCGATTTCATTGATGCACAAGTCACAGGAAGAGATGTAACTGGAGGTTATTGTTAGTATAACTGTAGATGAAAATATATTCATATTAGAATGCATACATGAATGTGAGTGCCTGACTTGTTCCTAAGCAACAGTAGACCTGTGAGCCCAGTGACAGATGGTTGGTGAAGTTATTTTGGTTTAGAGGAGAAAGCGAGGGAGCGGGCGATGAGGTGCCTGGACGGAGGGGGGGGGGGGGGTGTTTTCACTTAACATGAGGGAATTGGCAGCCTAGCAACACAAACTAAGTGAAGACATCCCTAGCAACAAAAATTTGGTGTTTGACCCCACCCACCTCCCTACTTCTCCTTACCCACACATCATTTTTGTTTGGGTTGCTAAAACCGGGCCTGACACTACTCAGGGCTCAAAAGTGGACTCACCTTTTCAAGCCCTTCCAACACAAAGATAACCAAAGTTCATCAAAACATCCTCCCCATTAATTATGAGATTTCTATGATGTCCAGTTATTAGGAAATCAAACACACACAGGAATTCAGCTGAAGTATATCCAGCACACCTAGGGTCACACTGGGTGTACTAAAAAAAAAATCCAAAGGATGTGATGTTTATGCTTACTCCCAGTGCCTTGCTTCAATGCCTCTCTTCCGCGCCCCTACAGCACCAGCAGTGACCAACACTAGCTATCTGCGCTTTTAAAAAGCCTAATGACTATTGTCACCACTTCACTTTATATTATAAATTGTGACCACCTCACTGGAAAAGCGGGTCAGCATCAGCAGGGTGATAAATGCCGTCTTCAGTGGATAAGGTCAGCCAATTCATCCAAAGTCACAGAACTGATCTGGCTGTTAAAGTGAAATTACTTTATCAGCTAATGGTGTAAAATAACCAAATTCCTGCAGTGTAGCAAAGTTACAGCTGCCTGGCTGGTGATCTGGTGACAGTGGAGGCCATTTGAGTCGAGTGAACTCATTGTTAATTTCAAGAAACCAGTTTGGGATGATTTGAGCTTTGTGACATGGTGTGTTGTCCTGCAGGATAGATTGTGGTCATAAAGGGAGGGACATGGTCAGCAACAATACTCAAGTAGGCTGAGGCATTTAAATAATGTTCAACTGGGGCCCAAATTGTGTCAAGAATATATCCTTCTCACCATTACACCACCACAGCCTGAACTGCTGATACAAGGCAGGATGGAGCCATGCTTTCATGTTATCACCTTTCTTCCCCATTCTGATGCTCAGTTTGAACTTCAGTGGGTGGTCATGACCATGTTTCTACCATGTGTTTGGCTGATTAGACATTTGTGTTCATGATCAATTGAACAGCTGCACCTAACAAAGTGGTCAGCGAGTCAAAGCACAACATAAAACAAGGCAACAGTAGATATAACAGTAGAGAACTGTCGTGGGAAGCCTATTTCTCTTCACTACTTTGGCTCATGGAGTTTGCACATAGCAAGTAAGCACACACTGCAGGCTGGTTCATTTTGTCATTAATAACATTAGTTTTACACAGGGAACCTTTAAGAAGTTGGTCACGTATGAGACTCGTAATCACGTAATTATACACTGATATAAATAACATGGATACGTATACCTCACATTAAAGTTATTTTAAGGACATCGCAACTTCTTTGCTTGATTTCCAAGTGGATGTTGCTCTCTCAAAGAGCGTGTGCTGTCTGTTTGAATCTGTTTATTTGAGATACAGATGGCAGAATTTACAAATTAAATTTAAGAAATTCCTGCTCTCTTTCTCCTGTGCAGACAGCTCATGCTCTCAGATGCCACCCATTAACCTCATTTCCACTTAGACACCTCAGTAAGCAGGCTACCATGATGTGCCTCAGCATTTCTCCCCCTTTACTCTCGACATTCAGCCGCTTTGTCATCTTCGTTCTTTCAAACCCATTCTTTCCAGCTGACTCTATATGTAACAGCAGGCCACATTAGAGTTCCCACGGCTCTGAAGTCTTAAAAAAACAAGAACCAAAACCCCCCCTTCTCCATTTCTCCATTTCTCCATCCCTCGTGTGTTCTCAGTTGAATGTTTATGTATTTATTTTTACTTTTTCACATATGAGCTATCATCCCCTGGGACGCAAATGTAAGCTTCAGATCCAGAGGAGCTAGTGTAGGAGGAAGATCAGACAGCAAAAGCTTCACAACACAAATACACATTGTTGTCCCCATGTCAGAGACTGTGGGGCGTATTTCATAAGCCAGCTTGAGGAAAAACTCATATCCCCCTCTCATTTGACCCACCCACTTGCCAACTAAACCCAGCAAAGCACGAAAGGGTAAGCTGGGTGCAGTTAACTAAAAACTGATTTTGTCTGAGTGTGATTGTGTTTGGATATTGGTCCTGTGCGACAGCATTCTCAGATTCAGTGAAAAGCTGAAAGGGCTCTGGATAGATCTATAACGTAGGTCAGAACCCCCTCCACCCCCGTTCTTCCTCCTGCTCCACTCCTTGCTTCATGTTCAGTCTTAATTGGCTGCCATCTGACCCAGTCGGCAGCTTTTTATTCAGGACAACTGGCGCTATGCTCGTCCACAAAATGTCACTCATCTGTGGGTGCAATCTCCACAGATGGCTTTGGAGCCAATAGATCCAAATCAGTCAATACTGAAGAGGGGTTTTCATTCCCCACACCTGTACCATCCACCCACACCTAGAGCTTAATGCCTGTAGAACAGTTGACTATTATAGGTTTTCTACTTATTTCTCTATTTCTGTCATTTCTTCTAGTGGCAATTCTTGGACACTGATAGCAGTAACTTAGCAACCAGACAGAGATTAAGAACAGGACACGGGGATAAAGATTCAATAAATGGACAAATGTACAGATAAGAAGTATTGTCTGCTTCTGCAAGCCTGACCATACATAAAAACACCACCACCACCACAAATGTCCCAGAGTTGAGTTCTGAAAGGAAATCATCATTTTCTTCTCATTTTAATTGATTTTAAATATGTTGTTTATTTCTTTGTGCTATTGTTTTTGAAGCTGGTGCATGTCCATGTGCTCCAACATTTACTGGAATTAGAAGAGGTCTTCTATGGTGTGTATTTGTGAGACTGGGGAAGGAGAGCTTAGCCACAATGTCTCTAGTGAATTTTTATTAATAGCTTGAAACAAACCCAGATATTAAAAATAAGTCTAGAAATGCCCACTGATATCAGCCACTTATTTATTATCATGTCTATTACTCAATTCTTTATTGCTATATTTTACATTCTATGGATTCTATAAAATCTTGCGGTTGGTATGTCACGTTTTTCCTTTAAATAATTATTTTGAGGAAGTTTTGCCGGTTTTGCACACTTGTTGATTACGCGTGGATTGTCGTATGCTGTACTCCTTTCAGTCCAGTAGAGGGCAGGATGGAATGCAAAACACTTTTTACATTTAACAGGATTTAACAGTCACCTTAATTATTTACATGCAAAGCGACACAAATCACCAGCTGAGGTCAAGGCATCAAGCAAGTTCTATTTAATTCCAGGTCTATACTGGGTCAAGTTTAAACATTTAGACTTCCACTGCAGATCAAGTTTCTTACTAAATTCTAGCATTTGTAATCTATGTTGTAGGCTCACACTCACAAGTGATAAAGTTGTGCAATAATGCTAATGGTTACTCTTTCTATATGTAGACAATTTGTGCAAAAAGGTGGCAGTTCGTAGCGTAAAATAATCCATCCATCCACTGGTTTCTCTTTGACTTTCCTCGTATCATTTCAGGTAAAAAGCAATATTTAACTCAAATTATGTTAATTTCTTATTAATAAATGTCAAAGCAGCTGGACTGCTCATGTTCACAAAAATCTAACGAATGAAAATCAACATTTTATTTCACCAACCTCATCTGAGCTGCAGCTTTTGGAGTTTTGCAGAAGTGTTTTTATGCCTTAAAAAAAAGGTACGAAGAGGTAGAAAAGTCCCAGTTTTAGTCTGATGAGTCACTTTTTTTGTTCTTTTGCAAAAGGAAGAGAAATTTCTCACTTTGTTTTTGTAAACCCGCATGTAAACCAATAGCAGGTATCAAACCACCATATGCGGACAGTGTCGACATATCGCGCTACAAATGTTGCACAAGCAGTGGATGAGAGTTTATTATAGTATTAGGCGGTGGGCTATGACCCAACATGCAGAATGAGGAAGTGCTAAGTTGCGAATAAAACGAGCCCACAGTGAACACGAGTGAAAACTGGTTCCGGCTCATGTACTGTCCAGTCATGGGCACTTTACCGGACCGTCTGGCGATTTTGTTTCTCCTTTTGTCCACATTATCAAACGACTGTGGTAAGATAATATTTTTATTCAAGCTTTTAAAACTTTCACCTGCCGAGGCGACCTTTCATCCCCCGTCTTGGAAGGTGCCACATTCAGTGTAACATAAAGTAGGTACATATGCTTATGATCAGAGTTATTTAATAACTTGTGATTTTCTTAAAGGAAAAAAAATAATTCGTGCCTTGGATGAGCAGACAGTAGTTTATGGGCTGTAATTGCGCTGTTTGGTTGGAGCTTTCGCCGCCTCTCCTTAAAAGGGAGTGAAAATAGTCGGGATGTGTCTCCCATTACCAGGTGACCTCCACTGGCTCCCTGGTACTCTACATTAAAACGATCATTACTTTAACTTAATTCATTCATAAGTGTTTTCTTTTTGTTTTTTCTCGTCATCAGTTAACTTTAAAATAGCTTAAATAGCTCAGCACTCTGTTTTAACCTTTGACTTGTAGATCATTTTCGTTCTCCACAAAACAAAGCAAATCAATAAATAAACTCAACCATTAAACAATTAACAGTTAATTAAACAATATACTGTCAGGTGGTATCAATGTCGCAGATAAGCGTTCCCACTTTGACCACTTTGACTATGCCTCATTATTCGGGAAGTGATGTGGTTTCAGGTACTTATTTATAAACTAATTGAACTTAAATCATGTTTTCTTCTATTCTCCCAGACTGTATTTTAACTCACATTTAATAAAAGTAACACTGGTGAACAAAGTTCAGTGTTACTCTTTAGGCGGCCACACCCAGAGGATCACAAGATAACAAACTGAAAAAGGAGTGGGCTTAATTTTCTTTTGATACTATAAAATATAGTGTTGCATGTGTGTTTACATTTGTCTGGGTGTAGTTTTCACAGATTCCAACATATGCACATCACGAGGGGTCACAACATGTCACCAGTGTCTGGCTGTTCACCCGAGCTGTGCGTGGTGCTCTCAAGAGGTAAACACACACACACACACACACAGACACACACACACACACAGAGTTTCTACTCATGCCTCCCCCTCATCGCTTAGTGAAGCAAGTTAGAACTGAAACGTCATTCCCTGACAGCTTTCCTCATGTCGTAATTCTCTACAGTTTGCTCATGTTACCCTCTCATCATGCTTTTACACTATAGACTCTAAAGTTTAAGAGAAAATTGTTTTTGTGGTCAGATAACTGCTTTCAGCTGCTCCCTTATTTACAAAGGGTCACCACGGCAGGTAGCTCCATGTGTTTGAATTGCAGATTCCTTTTCTTATTTTTTACACCAGACATCCTGACACGACCCTAAGAGGATTTGTCATGATATCTGGTGATCAGGAATCTTTTTTTTGCTAGACAAATATATAAACGACTACACTATGGAGCCACTTGCTATGGTGCAAGCCTCTTGTTCTGTGTTTATTTGTCCCTTGTTGAAGGCTCAACAGAATGCCTGTGATTGTTTTAGGACTTTGTGAAAGGTAGATCTGGCCTTTCTCGCTGTGACCTAAAAGAGAATCTATTGAATGAACGGTGCAGTGCGGCGTCACTAGAGTTTCCTTCCAGCACTCTCACTATTAAGGAGGATGCGCCTCTCAGTGACAGGGCCTCAGGAACAGCTGATGATGTCATTCAGATCAAGCCTCAAAAACTCCATATCGCTCTAAGACCAGGTATGTTGATACCCAAATATTATCTGTAACATTATCAGATCATTATGCAACTGGCCATAAAGAACCAATATTATTGTTCTACATGCACTAATACCCTGATGTACCAGAGCTGGTTGTGAACTGATTTAACATAAAAAAAAAATTCTGTGAACACCTGTTGAGTTACCTTTGCTGTGTAGTAAATCAGTTTCATCCTCTGTCTCTTGTCCCACTCTTTGGTCGTCTTCTCTTCCCTATCAGGTGATTCCAAGCGTTTCACTGTGTCTGTGAAGCAGGTGGAGGATTATCCTGTGGACCTTTACTATCTTATGGATCTCTCATATTCAATGAATGATGACTTGACTCGCCTAGTCACCTTGGGCAATGATCTTGCTGCAGCCATGGGTCGAAAAACAAGCAACCTGCGCATGGGGTTTGGGGCCTTTGTGGACAAGACTACATCCCCATACATGTACACTTTTCCTCCAGAGACAATCAAAAACCCTTGCTATGGGTAGGTATGGAGCATATGATTGGTGTTACAATTAAAGCAGAGGAGGAGCTGTGATGGATGGATGGATGGATGGATTCTGAGAAAGCATGTCCAGTTGTGTTGAGCAACTTAAAATGGATTTTCCTCCTTCACTGATTTACTTTCCCCTTTCACCCATTCATTATAAACAGGATTCACACGGAGTGCCAGGCTCAGTTTGGTTTCAAGCATGTGCTGTCACTGACGGATAAGGTAGCTCGCTTCACTGAGGAGGTGAGGAAACAGCAGGTGTCAAGAAACAGGGATGCTCCAGAGGGTGGATTTGATGCTGTCATGCAGGCGGTGGTGTGCAAGGTATAAATAACATAAAAATGTCAGGTACCGATACACATGCCCACAGTGCTAACATATTATTCCCCTATGGAAAATAAATAGAAATGTTATATATACATAAGCCTGTAAACAAATGCCTTTCTATTATCAGCTCCTTTTGCATTTTTTTCTATATTGTTTTTTTGATTCAGATTTAATTATCATACACTATGTTGCCAAAAGTATTGACTCACCCATACACATCATTGAATTCAGTCACTTCCATGGCCACAGGTGTATAAAACCAAGCACCTAGGCATGCAGACTGCTTCTATAAACAGCTGTGTAAGAATCGGTCACCCTGAGGAGCTCAATGAATTCCAGCGTGGTAATGTGATAAGATGTCCCCTGTGCAACAAGTCCAGTTGTGAAATTTTCTTGCTGCTAAATATTCCACAGTCAAGCATTAGTGGCATTATAACAAAGTGGAAGGGATTGGAAACAACAGCAACTCAGCCACGAAGTGATAGGCCACATAAAACCACATAGTGTGGTCAGCGGATGCTAAAGTGCATAGTGTGCAGAGGTCTTTCAGCAGAGTCAATCCTTACAGACCTCCAAACTTCATGTGACCTTCAGATTAGCTCAAGAACAGTGCGTAAAGAATGGATTTCCATTGCCGAGCAGCTGCATCCAAGCCTTACATCACCAAGCACAGTGTAAAGTGCCTGATGCAGTGGTGTGAAGCATGTTGTCACTGGACTCTAGAGAAGTTGGAGTTGTGTTCTTTGGAGAGACAAATGACACTTATCCATCTGACAATGTTATAGATGAGTCTGGATTTGGTGGTTGCCAGGAGAACGGTACTAATCTGACTGCATTGTGTCAAGTGTAAAGTTTGGTGGATGGGGGATTATGCTGTGAGGCTGAGGAGTTTTGCTCAGCCCCTTAGTTCCAGTGAAAGGAACTATTAATGCTTCAGCATACCAAAACATTTTAGACAATTTCATGCTCCCAACTTTGTGCGAACAGTTTGGGGATAGCCTCTTCCTGTTTCAACATGACCAGTGCACAAAGCAGGTCCATGAAGATGTAGATGAGTGAGTTTGGTGTGGAATAACTTGACTGGCCTGCACAGAATGGTGACCTCAACTTGATAGAACACCTTTGGAACGAATTAGAGCAGAGACTGTGAGCCAGGCCTTCTTATCCAACATCAGTGTCTGACCTCATGAATGTGAAGAACGGTCAAAAATTCCCATAAACACTCCTAAACTCTGTGGAAAGCCTTTTCAGAAGAGTTGAAGTTCTTATAGCTGCAAAGGGTGGCCGATATCATAATAAACTCCATGGGTTACTAATGGGATGTCTTTCAAGTTTATGTGTGTGAAGTCAGACAAGTCAATACTTTTGGCAATATAGTGTGTATTTCTATATCCCTCATCATTAGGAAAAGATTGGCTGGCGTCCAGATGCCTCGCACCTTCTGGTGTTTACTACTGATGCCAACACTCACACTGCTCTGGATGGACGCATAGCTGGCATTGTCCAGCCAAATGATGGACTGTGTTACCTTGATAATGACAATCTTTACAACAAATCTACAGTGCTGGTAAAGAGATGGAGTTAAATACATAAGTGGTTCAACTTTAAAATATTTTTAGACAAACTGCCACTTTTTAAAACGACTTTCTTCTGCTGTCTTCTAGGACTATCCCTCTTTGGCGCTCTTAACGGACAAAATGTCTGAAAACAATATCAATTTAGTTTTTGCTGTGACCAGCTCTGTGGTACCACTTTACAATGTAAGCAAAGCGCACTACTCATGTCACTGGATAAATTTACTATTGTTTTAAAATAAATTGGGTCACCATTTTACTACCATATGTCTCTCTTGTCAGGATTACAGTATGCTTATTCCAGGCACAACTGTGGGAACTCTGTCTGCTGACTCTGGGAATGTTATTCAGCTTATTGAACAGGCATATGCGGTAAGGAGGTTCAGAGGTTGGGGAAACAAGTGGAATTTGCAGATTTATGTTGTCTATTTGAACTGTAAAATATGTAGTAGAACCAATCTTTGAGTTATACCTTTAATTTGAGCAGAAAATTCGTTCTAAAGTGGAGCTGGAGGTGCTGAATGTCCCAGAAGAGTTAAATCTCTCTTTCAATGCCACTTGTCTAAATGGAGAGGTCATCCCCGGAATTAAGTCCTGTTCTTCCCTCAAGATCGGAGACACAGTATGTAATGCTTCACACATATTTAGTGTGCATCTGGTATCGCCACAGATTACCAAAGAGGCATCTCTTCATTTTCAGGTGTCATTCAGTGTTGAGGCTCAGTTGCGCGGCTGCCCTAAGGAGAAGAGTCGCACCTTTACCATCAAACCTCTAGGCTTCAAAGATTCCCTGGAGGTAACAGTGGACTTCGCCTGTGGTTGCGACTGTGAGGCAAAGGCAGAAGCCAACAGTCCCCTCTGTAGCAACGGTAACGGGACCTTCGAGTGTGGTGTTTGTCAGTGTCTCCCGGGTCGACTGGGCCCGCATTGTGAGTGCTCAGTGGACGACTACAGTTCATCTGATGATGCGAACTGCATCCGGGAGCCAGGGGGCCCAATCTGCAGCGGAAGAGGCGACTGTCCGTGTGGACAGTGCTCGTGTCATACAAATGCATTTGGTCAGGTGTGGGGAAAGTACTGTCAGTGTGATGACTTCAATTGTCTGCGCTTTAAGGGGGCTCTCTGCTCTGGTGAGTACATTTTTTTTTCTATCATGAAATCTGCCAACATCAATTTAAAAACTGGAGAAAAATAATTTTGCATAAATGGCCAGTTCAGCCAAACAAGAAACATATTTTCTCAGTTTTGGGATCATGTCGCCATGCTTGTTGGGCCATGTTGGGATTTACACACCATTCACTTCCACTCAATCAGTTGTTGGAAATATCAAATCATGGGCACATAAACTACCTGCAGGGCACTAAAATATTTTATAATGGTAAAAGCTGTTTTTGTTCAGTTTCTCTTCCCTTTTCCTTCCTTGCTCTGAAGGGTTTATCTTATGCATTCTTCCCGTCCCTCTTGGTCTATAAACATGTCTCAGCTAGTTTACATAGTTTTCCTGTTACATAGGTGGACACGCCAAAAGCCTGGGGTACTTAAAATGGATGCGCCATCATTAAGATGTTTTTTTTCTTGCTTGTAACAGACATGTAAATAATTATACAGCTTAGCTGCTAAGCATAAACAATCATGCTTATCAAATCCCCAACCCTCTGTTTGGCCTCTAAACATGATGTCTGTACTCTGTCGAAGACAAATCAAAGAACACACCCGTTTACGGCTATCTGTGATTGATTGGTATTTGATTTCTATCACTCCCTGTAATAAGTTGGTACAATTCACTGCACTGTTACTAAGTTACAGTGATTCAAAAAAAAACTTTAGTAAGCTTTGTCCCAGAGTAATTTATTGCTACAGCATTTTGGATCTATGATTGAAGACGAAGACTGAGCCGTACAACTGGAAACTGCTCTTCTATTTTTATCAGTAATGAGCAGAGCAGACTTCAGTTGTGCGTAATAAACCTAATTCAAAAGAAATTAAGAGAATACCAAGTTTTCTATAGCCTACTTAAAAATAAGTCAAAGAAACTTCCCCTAGGAGTGATGGTATTCAGTCTGTGAGCATGTTTACTGAAGCTGTGGAGGAGCTTTGTCGAGTACACGGAGTTATGTTACTGAGATATTTCTTCTTGCATCAGTAATGATGTAACATGTACCATGTGCTACAAACAAAGCTCATGGAGTTAGAAGAATGTGTATTCAGGCACAGTAAGTAAGCCTGAAAGGTGCTGTCAGCTTTCATTACGGGATGTGCAAGAAGCATCAGTTTTGAAGATGTAAGTTAGTCACGCTCATTTTTATAATATATATTATACAAGTTTCAGACAGTTAGTGGTGCGCTGGGATTTACAGTAAATTAAAATGAAAGTGCCTAAAATTAGGCATGCATTCTCCTTTAAAATCAGGTTTCACCTTTGATAAACTTATCATTGCAAGCTGAAATCCAAATGTGACAGTCTACAGAGCATAAGTGCTAACCTGCAGTGTGCAGATAATGTCATAAGTTGCCTTTAAAGAATGAGTGTCCCACAGCCCCACCTCAGTTGGAGCTACCACCACCCAGGACTTAAAAAACGTTTCATCTATGTGATATTCCCTGTGGCTGTGCCAAACTTCCACTGCTGTGGGGCTCTTTCAGGGCTGGGGAGCAGGAGTCGACAAGCACAGCCGCAGGGAGCACAAACAGAAGAGAGGAGAATGCAGGAAAGTTTGCATTCCTTCACTTGCTTCCTTTGTTTTCCATACCTCTTTCCTCTCCAGTATGTGCTCCTCCACACATCAGTTGACTGTGCTTCCCCTCTTTTTGTCAACAGTGTAATGTTGCGTTTTAGTGCTGTGTCTTTATACCTGTCCTTGTCCTTTTTTATCACGGCTCCACTGTTTAACTTTGTTCTAAAGCTTTGGCATGTGATTAATGGACAGAATTACTGTGCTGGCTCACAAAGAGAGGTGCATGATGTTAAACAAAAAAAAACCCTTTTCATGTGTGAAAACTACTCCACAGAACAAACAAACAAACAAACAAAAATCCATTGTTACTAGTGCCTTACTAATATCTTGCTGCGTTTGTGACCAAATGAATGTTGCAGATTTTTCTTGTTTTTAAAGCCTTTTTACATATCTCAGCTGCTATCTTGTTGACAGTGTTATGAGAAAGATTACTCAACGACTCCACTGCCAGGCACTATGTGTGAGGCTGTCGACCGTTACAGTAACACCATTACTCCTGCTTAAAACACAATCTAAAAGAGAACCTTTAGTTGACAAGGGGGCATTATTTCCTCAAGTTTACAGCTGCTGGTGATTTGTTTTGAGCTCTGGAATTAGGGACCCTTACAGCCTCCGTGATCTTTCATGAACAGTCACTCCCCCTGTCTGATCCAGCTGGGCTGTGACTCACTTGCTTGGCTCTTAGTCATCCAGTGCTAGATCCTGTTTAGTTTCCTGCCAGTCCCTGTAGTCTCTGGAGATCTGCTGTGATTTCTAAGCTAGCGTAATGTGCTGATGTAGGGCGTTGTAGAGTAATGCACGGAGGAAAGCTCACCTCCCAATTCTGTCAGGAGATGGATGAGATGTTCCTAGAATGACTGGGCATTAGTACTGTCTGTGCTTCAGTAGACTCTGAGGACGTTTGTGTCACTCTGTGTGTGCCTGCTTGCCTGATAGGATCTGGAATCATTAGACTGTACTTTCCCAATAGAACATTTTATGCCTTCTCACAATGGGGATGATTAAGGGAATCGCATGATGCCATTGCTCAATAAGTCAGACACAAAAACAATTGGCAAGTTATTTTGTAACGCAGCCGCGTTTTAGAGGGAAGATTCAAATGATGTGTGAAGAGATTTGAAATAGAGAACTGTTTTCAAATGCAGACTACTCAAATGCAAACAATCAAGCTAACAAAGTAATGAAAAAAGCGGCATATAACTTGTTGATTTAATCCCTTGCACTCAAATAATAAAGATGTAACACCTTCACACCTAACTAGTAATTACATGGTTGCAGAATCTTCTTAGTCCAAGCATGCAGCCTGATTTTGAAAACACTGTTCATCAGGCAGCAAACGCACAAACCTAAAACTATAAAGCAATAAAACCACACACACACACACACACACACACAATCACTCACTTGCTCACTCAACTCCCTTCAAAGGATGTTACAATGACTTAACATTAATCCCCTGGAGACTAACCCTTATCCTGTCGAAA
Organism: Andinoacara biseriatus; assembly: GCA_015108635.1. Lineage (NCBI taxonomy): Eukaryota > Metazoa > Chordata > Actinopteri > Cichliformes > Cichlidae > Andinoacara > Andinoacara biseriatus. Next base: position 59,837 of record VUQJ01004958.1, read on the forward strand.
CAGCCTTATTAGGTAATACAAGTCCACACTCACAGACAAATGTGCACAATGATTCATTTTATATTTGTGCAAGTGGTATTTTGTAGTTTTGTGTGCCTTGCCTCCCCCTTGTAATTATGAACACTGATGTAACACTTGAACTGTACAGATTTTATTTCAAGTATGACAGGATAAACTTGGAACATTTTTCTAGTCTTAACAACCACTCAAAGCACTTAATGATACAAGTCACATCGTCCTTTTTCAGAAAAATTTACACTTTGCAACCAAACCTCCAACCAAATCATCCTATCCAGGTCCAGCCGACCAGGCTGAAGCCAGATTTGAGCCCAGGATCTTCTTGCTGTGCCCCTACTGCGCTGAACACCGCACCACCTTGCCGCCACAAAGAACAAACCTTTTTATTCATTCAAATTCTTTCAGATCATGGGACATGTGACTGCGGTGTGTGCAAGTGTGACGCTGGCTGGACAGGAGAAAACTGCAACTGCAGCACACGTACAGACACCTGCATGTCCAGCATCGGCTTGCTGTGCAGCGGCCGGGGTGTCTGCGAGTGCGGCGTTTGCCAGTGCACTCAGCCTAACGCCTACGGAGTTGCCTGTGAGAAATGCCCTACCTGCCCTGACTCCTGCACATTAAAGAAGTGAGTTCATCAGAACCTAAGAGAAAAATCACATGAAATCTTTCTGTGCGGAGACCTTCACAAACAAACTTACCGTGCAGCAACAGTAAGAAACAATATCTTTTTTAATTTTAGGGAAAGCGATTGATCAACTAATCTAAAACTTTTCACATTTTTCCTCCATCTTGACAACAGATTTTGTTTGCTTAAGACCCAGCCTATTGTAATCTTTTGCACGTACTCAGTTTGGTTACACTTTCATCATTTCCTTCATGATAACACAAACTACGCTTACATATTTTTCTTGCCGAAGTACATGTGCTGTCATGTAGCAGAAGATGTCAAAACTTTTCCACAACTTTGATTGTCAGAATTAGTTTGTCCATTACATGCGTGTAAAATGGAAACATATGCTGTTTTTGCAGGGAGTGTGTTGAGTGTCTGCACTTCAAGAGAGGACAGTATATTAAAGGCCAGAACTGCAATATAATCTGCAAAGATGAAATTGAAGTAGTGGATAGATTGGGTAAGAAGTCTACCATCTCTAGTCTCTTGATTACTGCTGTCCTGGCCTGTTGGGGCGATGGTGTATCACTGCATCTGATAATATGAGCATAATAAAATGAAAATCATTTGGAGACCACTTATGAACATTGTGGTCAAAGCATATTGTGGACTGCTGAATATTTCAGTCTCATAAAGCTTCAAAAATGTTGTTATCTTGTTCTTCATCTTCACATGGTCTCTGCCCCCACACAAGAGGAAAAAGGCAAAGCAGTGAACTGCTCATACAAAGACGAGAACGACTGCATACAGCACTTTCAATATGAATATGAAAGTGGCAAATCCATTCTGCATGTGGTAAAAGAACCAGGTACTGTAAAAGTTTGTGTGCACATATGGAACTTTTAAACTGCCAAACAACTGTGATTTATAATTTAGGCACATTATTAGGGGAGAATAGTGTGTACTTGAATTTCATTTCAGTCTGTTTTTCTGGCCAGCCTTAGCAACAGGGGAACAGTGTGTGCATGTAATAATGTGTTATTATCTAAGGAACACATCATCAGCCAGTTACCCACATCCACACTGTGCCACACCACAGAAACTCAGACACATAGCATTGATGTTTCAGATGATTGCAAAATGGAGTGTCTCTCACTGGGTTGTATTGATTGCTTAACTTGTGATTGCTCTCCACTTCTTAGCAAACATGGTGGTACCAAGAATTTGAAATTAGCTCATTTTCTTCCTGTCTCCTGTCTGTCAGAGTGCCCACCTGGTGCTGACATCTTGGTGGTGCTCCTAGCGGTGGCTGGAGCCATTCTGCTACTGGGCCTTGTTGGCCTGCTCATATGGAAGCTGCTGGTCACCATCAAAGATCGTAAAGAGTTTGCCAAGTTTGAGGAGGAGAGAGCCAAAGCCAAATGGGATACGGTGAGAAATAACTATATTCAAACACTCACTGGAGTACAACAAAAGAAATACCACTATAATAATGGAATATCACTGACCTCTAAAGGTGAAAGTGTAGACTGCAAATAAAAAAGTGACATGTTACTATAGGACTGAATTAAACACCATTTCTTGTTTTCCTTTCATAGGCTAACAATCCTTTGTATAAAGGCGCCACCTCCACTTTTACCAATGTAACATACCGGGGAAACTAACAAATAAAACCAAAGAGGAAAAACTCAGGGGTCAACGACAGAGATGAAATGTAGCAGCACAGAAATGGATCGGGAAGAACTTTCTTTACACTGTCATGTGACCGGCTACTGTAGCTGAAAAAGCAG
>VUQJ01004960.1:12772-26350 GCA_015108635.1 Andinoacara biseriatus
TTTTACCAATTTGCTCCTGGAAGCCCCTGAGTCCTTGCCTTCATTAAAGGAGTTCCTCATTGATCAATCACTGTCAGAGGAGTTGCTCTGTAATTGCGCTGAGGCCTAATCATGACTGACGTCTCATCCCCCCCCGCTCTGTCACAGGTCTCGGGAGAGAGAATGTTCCATGACTTTCACACCTTCAACCTCAAGGTAGGCCTCTCTAAGGATTTTACTCTTCTCACTGGAGTTTATCTGTAGATTTCATGACTCGTTTATGTATTTGTGTACTGTACATATAATAATGAAGATGGGGACAGGTAAGTTAAGATGGGGAGAAGATGAAGTGGGCATTTTGAATACACACGAGACCTGATGTCATCACAATATATTCTTTTCTGATATAAAATTTCACACTGGACACCAATGATATTGAGGGACAACTTACTACATATATATGTGTGTGTGTGTGCGTGTGTGCGTGCGTGCACTTGCAGACACACACCATACTCTGTAAATTCCAAATATCCAGAGGTTCTTCACTCATTTGCAGTGAACACTTAGCAGACAGCAGACAAAAGCCGATCTTGGCCTCTCGTCAAGTTTCTCATGGAGCTAATGTTGTAGATTATCTGTTGCTATAACCTTCAGCTTGTCATTTTCACAAGCAGAAGTGGCTGTCAGCACTCTGGTTGTTTTTCGAATTTGCTGTTCTTTGCTTATAAGAGAGTTTGGATAACCGATTGAAAATCAAGTATTTGTACCCTTTGTGTTTAATCTTGGCATTTACATGCTCTAACTACACAAGCAGGCTGAGGTAGACAAAATTGAAAGCATAAACATTAAGGAATAGTTTTTAGCCCATTTATTCATTTATTTGATACCAGTTTGCAGATAGCTTGTCTTGACGTTGCGTTGGTGGGAGGGGGGGTTCTCCAACAATGTGGCAAAGGCTGTTTAAACATAATGAATAAAGTTCAGAGCTGTATTTTTTTATGAAACATAAGCTAATGCATACAGTGCATCCAGTGTTTTATGCGCACTAGCCACCAAATGTTTGGAAAAGGACATTAATACATTCCTGCTAACAGTCAACATTTCACAACTGCAGCACACAGTCAGACAGATGACATGTAAGTCTGCCATCAGCTCTGTAATGTGTAATGTCAAGCCAACACATGGATTTTTGGAGAATGAATTGCAAAAGATGCAGAATGGTAGAGTGATTTTCATGGAATCGAAATGATGCCTCTGCCATGATATTAAACCCACCAGGATGCAAAAGTTCAGAAAGGATAATATGATTTTGTAAAATGATTTGTCACTAGGCCCATTTTTGTCACTGAAAGAGGTTTCATGGTAAAGATTATCCTGGGTCCTCTCATGATCATGCTTTGTCATAAAGCTTACAGCCGGTGATTGCCGTAACGCCTGCTAATGCCTGCATACAGCCCTGTAAGATTGAGCTTGCAGCCCATTACAGTATTTTCAGTTTAAATTTATTCTCGTTTTTAAATTGTAATTTGTAACTCACTTATGTATCTGACAGCAGGGAATAACCTCACCTCTGCCCCCTCCCCACAACATGGACTGTATGTTTTCAAATGTCATTTATGTGACACTTGTAGGACAAACATACGTAATGTTTTGACCAGGGGGAGAATTGCAACATGGATCTCAATCATTGGGAATTCAGGGCGCAGTCAAAATAAAAGAAGGTCAGCATTGCTGAGCTGCCCCCTCCCAACTTTGAAAACATGCTCATGATTGCTGCTGCTGTGGCAGAAAAATAAACAGAATACTGTGGGAAATGCTTTTCTCTGACAAATTATAGCAGCATTTCCATCATTTGGGAATAATTCAGCATTATGTTATAATGGTAGAGGTAAGGAGGTGGGCAAGTAGAAAAGTGGCTATCGACACATAACTAACATGAAAAGGTATAAAGGTATAATAATATAAAGACTCTTTCGATTCAAAAGAACCAAAGCAAAAATAAAAGTGTTGTTTTTCACTGCCAGTCTAGGCAGGGACCTTGGCATTTACTAAGCCTGCTATGTCATTGTCTGGAAAAGTGTTCAGGACCATGTACGAGGAGGAAAGTTTTAAATTTAAAATGTAATCAGCACAATCACCACAAGCAATCAGTTCCTCTTCATTTCACCTGATCGAGCCCCCTGCTAAAATGAGCCTGTTAAATAGAGCATCTTATCAGGCCTGGATTAAGTTTTGACTTTGATTAACATCTGTAGTCTGAGTTTAGAATGTCAAAGTTCAACTTCAGGAGTTGCATGAGAAATCTGAAATCATACAGCAAAGCTGGAGCCAGAAGCTGGTTAGCTTGGTTTAGCATCAGGTTTGGAGACGGGGAAATCAAAGAATTTTGAAGATGACATGATTACATACATAGAAATGAGTAAGCTGTGATTTAAAAAAACAAAACAAAAACCGCAGGATACTGTATGTGTAAATATATTTGTGGACATATTTACATAATCTATAAATCTGATCCCACGGGGGTGGGGGAGGGTTGTTCTGGCTCCCTCCTTGGCTCTGCTTGTTTTCACCTATTGCAAATTTGTGCGTTGTTAGCAAATTGCCCACAAAACATCTTTGCAACTCTGACGTTGAGTTATAAGAAGAGAATGCAGATATAAATGACCGGAGAAATGCATAAAAGGGAGAAGTTAAAAAAAAAAACATACAGAAAAGAGGATATACATTAAAAATGAATGAAAATGAATAAACAAATTCAGCTAGGAATTAAACAAATAGGGGAATTAATAGCTGATAAATATAATGAGCAAAATCTCAAAAAAAGTTAAACACTCGAACACTAATTTGTTTCCTTCCTTACACGACTTAGAGCAAATTATGCGTGTGTGATTCTTCTCAAGCAGTCTGTGTGCATGCTGAGCCATCACAATGAGTTCTGTGCAGTGGAGGAATCTGCCAGCTTCACCGCTCTGAGTGTTTCTCGAGCAGTGGGCATCTTTGAAAGGCCGGCTGCTGGCTGTCCACCCAATCAGAAGTTTGAAACAGACAAAATTTTCTTTGCTACTTTTCCATTGGTGGTACATTCTCTTTGTTAACTTTTGACTGTGTGGGCAAGAGGCATGAAAGCAACAAAGGCAAAGCTTCAATTTATGTAATTCTGCTTTACCAGAGACGTGTTTGTGAAGGTATTAAAATGTATTCACATTTCTTCATCCTGCAAACTAAAGGGCATGGATTTGTCTAGTTTACATAACCTGCATGATTCAGTTATTGAAGGCCTAATTTTCAGGGTAATTCCTTTTTCTTTTTTCTTTTTTTAAAATTTTGATACACTGTGCCGAGAGTTTCACCCATTTTAGGAAAAGTTATTTATTTGTTTTGCAAAAAAAATGCAAAAAGAACACGTCTAAGTGTTTTTGGCATTGTTGAGATTTCATTATGACGGCCTCGGCAAGCTGCGCTGACTGACCAGCTATGAACATTTTGTGAATTTCAATGTCACTACAGCTGAGCTCATTTGGGAAAAGGCAAACCGAGCACACACAGGCTATATCCAGACATAATAAACTGTCGCCCTGTTCACAGAGGCGTGGAAAGGAGAGAACACCACCCCAGTACATCCTCAGACACATCTGTGCCCAATGCCCCTAAAATTATGTTTCTTTTGCGGTCGAAATAGGTCAGCCGTGAATACCTGGATCTTTCCATTTCAAAAAATCCTTTAGCACACTTAATTAAGGACGTAACTGTGCAGATTATTGAGTGTAAATGTAACAATGCCGACTCTTTTGTTTGTTTGGACTTTTAGCATGCTGAGAAGCTGTGCGTCTGATATGTGCCATTCTCGGACATTAAATATTTCCATAAATCTTACATTTTATAAGTGGCTTTGTTAGGAGCTGCAAAGGCACAATAATGCCAACTTGGCCCACATTTAGACACTGCCAACTTGGCCCTCATTTAGACACTGAATCATTCAGATTGCACCACTGTGATTGCTTAATTAAATGCTCGACTGTGTAATGACTTTGCTTGAGAGGGAATTTAATGTCTAAATGCTGCAGAATCTGCGCTGAGCTGAATAGAAATCAATGGGACATAGTGCAGGAACCGAAGGTGTTTTCCGACTTGTTTAGGGTGAATGTTTTGTATTGATGCCATCCTTCAGTCACTCAGTCAAAAGCTCATTCCTCTAAGTCCACAGCATTGATTGCTGGCATACAAACAGCGTGCTTACTTGGTGCTTTCTTGCGAGATTGAGGAAGTCTATTACCTGCATGTCTTTGACGTGCTGTATGTGATATTGGATCTACTGTACATCAAATAAAAATTAAGCTCCTTACAACATTGTGTATAATGATTAGGGGGCTATATAATCACGATAAATAAATAAAATATATATATAGTAAAAGAAGTGATCTACATTTGCTGCATTAATCCAGATCATTTTGTACGCCTGGTTTCAAATGCAGCCCCAGTGATGCTGCTCGTGTCTGTTTATGTTACAATCACATTTCAAACCGCTTTGAATTTACAGTGTGTGTTATTCCTCGCTGGCTATTAAATGGCAGCAAAACATGGCTGCATTTTTTTTTTCACAAAATAACTTTCAGAGTCCAAAAAATGATCACTCTTCTTTTACTATGAAAGCCTAAAGGCGAACATTAAAACCCATCCCACATGGAAACAGTTCTTGAAAGGAGTGCAGCCAACTAATCTCGCAAACATTTGATTGAACCGAAGACCTTTAGAAACCGCCAAAGCTGGGAAGGGCATACAACTCCTAAAATGACAACCGATTATCAAACTGCCTCTGGCTCAAGACACTGTAATCCCCCAGATGTTGCAGTCTATGAAATATGAGAGTCTGAATTAGTTCTCTCAAACAATGTTGGCTTGTCTGCATTTGTAAACCCTCAGCGTTTAAGTCACAAAATTAAGTTGACCCCGTCAGAAAGCTTAAGGACACGTAACAAAGCCCCCAGCAGTCTTATTACTTCATCTGCTTTCATCTCATCTACTCTGTGTAATAAGTTCCCACTCTAGCAAGACCACTGGGGCTAATAAGGGTTTTATCTGCTTTTTGATATTAGATATTAACACCTCATCAAAGTTAAGCCAGCTGTAGGCTCTAGTCCTCCCTCCAAATTTACATTAGCCTAACAATGTCTCAAAAAGAAATCTTATCAAATTCAAATTAAGGGCGAGTTGAATAGCCCGAAGGATACCGCTACCCATCACTCAAGGAGCGCGTCTTTTGTTTCTGCTGCAAAAATACAAGCAGGCTTTGTAAATCGCTGGACTGTAGGTCTTTTTCTTTTTTTTTTTTTGAATAAACATTAATACTTTAAATTTGCCCCTCACAATCCTGAATCAAAACAACACACATTTGTAGCAAATGAATGATGCATGTTTAGCCGCCGGGAATGAAAATAGGTCTGACTGACACAATCAGGATTTGCTGTTTTGAGAACTCCATAAATAGCGTCTCTAGTCAGCCGGTCTTTGTGATCTTTACCTGAAGGCGAGAGGCATTTTGTAGCACGTGTGTTGTTTTCTTGTTTTCATCAGATACTCAGTGCAGGTTGTAACCCAGTGATTAGCTGGAATCACCTGTGAACCCAACACGCTCGCAAGTATCCATCTTTAATCGTAACTATTTCTGAACAGAATATTCCATGAAGACGACGTACAGCTTTGTACAAAACTCATAAGGAAAAACACAGGCGCCTAAGTTATTTTAGAGGTCTTATTTCTTCAAACATTTCTCAAGGTAAATCCTGTATCTAGAGAGAGGGTGCAAAGGTTTCAGAATTCTTATCATCCCTCGTGGCATCCTTTGTCAGGTTGTGTGAAAAAAAAAAAAGAAATATTAACTGGAAAATATAGCTCGGAGAGATAGAAAATAAATTACTTCAGTGTGGCAAGGAAAAGAAGATTGTGAGATTTATCAAGTTGAGATGGAAATGCCTGCTAAGTCTCTGCCCCTACCTTGAAAAATTAAAGAAGAAGAAAAAAAAAAGAAAGCCTTAGAGTGCACAGCAATTGCGATGTAATGGCATGTATGCGTGCCTGCATAGGTGTTTCATATGGAATTTATTATTGCCTTGCATGTGGCAAAATGATCATCCAGAAGATTCAACACACACACACACACACACACACACACACACACAGTCCAAAATAATCCACGCTGCACTCCCCAGTCCTTTAACACTTAACAGATTTGGTGTGAAACAGCTTGACTGGCAAAATCTATAATTGTACAGATAAGTGAACATGTTAGCTAGATAAAGGTTAAACTATCAGGGATATGTTCTCCATCCGTCTAAAGCCAATTTTACACATTCAGCTCAAGCAACAGAGGGTGGGAAAGAGGGGTGGGGTGTGTGGGGGGGGTAAAAACTGGCAAGTCAATATTGATTGATCTGGAGCCTTAGCAATTACCTCCATGTGCAGAAGACCATGTTAAGGTCAGTATTATCTTAGCTCATTTTATGGGTCAGTGCTCTGGCTTTAGCTGAAATAAATTAATGGGGTAAACACTTTAGCTCACCTTGATGAAATTTACAGCAAGCGGAAAAGCTTTGCATAGGTGGGAGGTACAGTGCTGCAGAGTGACCCTTGATATTTTCCTGAACCCTCATAGGTAGTAAACCCCAGCATTAAATAACAGCAACTTCCCAGCAGTGAAACTGTAAGGACAATAATGATCTGTTAAGATGCAACGATGCTTTTAAATTCATCTAGTTTACAGGTTAACCAAACCCGCTCGCTTGAAAAACAGACGGCAGTTATTGTGATGCTTTTAATGAATGAATTTGATGAATGAATTTTACTCACATTTTGAAGTTGATTTTTGTAATTGCATACCACCAAGTTTTTCTCCTTCTACCTCCTGCCAAGCAAAATAAGCCGTATACTAATGATATTATACAGCAGGGACCGCGTGACCATGTCAACAACTCTAGTTACATTCATATGCTGTGCATTTGTTTTATGCATCACTGTGCTAAAGGCTGCCATTATCATTTCAAACTAGGCAAACAGCATCAAGTAGCCTACTGTAAAGCACGACTACAGCACCCTCCTTCCATAATAATAGTGGAGTCGTCAACTTTGCGTGTTATTTCTTGACACCTGTGTGTATTTAACTGCAGGGAACGTTATCAGTCAACCAAACATTCCATCAGCTCCGTATCGGAATTGTCCTCTGGCCTTCGGGCTGACTCACAAACAGCTCTGTTATGTTCTTAAGTCCAAAATAAATTCAATTTCCAATACAGTGATCTCCTTAATGAAAAGTCAATGTCCCTCACTCATTGGCAAACTCCCACAGGGACAGGGAGAAAGATGAATTTATCAACAGGCCAGAGACTGCACCCTAGGGGACACCGCCCCTTATGATCAAATAGAATACCGCTAAGTGTGTCCAACCAGTCTTCCATTTTTTACCCAGCTTGTGCTTTTAATGTGAGCTGACAAAGGAACGTGACAGTATTGATCTGCCGAAAGTGCTATTTATGTACTCACAAATCCTGTAATCAGTGATTACAAAAGCACTCTACCATTGAAGCCAGCCCGCTCTCAGTTTGTTGAGTGCAGAGGGTGAAATTTTTGCTTGTGTCGTGTGCATGCCCGCTTCGCAGCATTTCCTCGATTAAAGTTTAGCATACGAGCTCCTGCCGCATGTCTCGCTTCAGATCAGCACCAATTTATGAACCAATATCCGAACACAAACCTGATTTTACTTTGGAACATCCTTTCCGTGCATAGATTTTAGGTTTTAGCAATTTTAGTGGAAATTCTGCATTGTTGCGCTGCATTCCTGTGAACGCTTCAGAGGGTTTTGATTATTAATAACAGCGTGTCTTGTCAGCAGCATAACCTCCTGACAAGGGGGACATGAGGTTGTTGTCATGGCGTATGGTTAACAGTATTATAGATAAGCTTTAATCCCCACTCGGCTCACTGTAATGCATAGCAAAAGTGACGGGAGCAGAGAACACGCGCATGTGTAAACATCAGCCACGGAAGAAGAAGAAGAAGAAGAAGAAGCGAGGTGCTGAAATGACACGGCAGAGAAAGGAACATGCAGCGCGGCTGCTCGCCTACCACGCAGATGTAATTCACGCTCATCAAATTCATTATTCCATAAGCGCAGCTCTTGTGGGGCTTTCACTCACATGAGGTACAAAAGTAAATCACGTGTAGTTTAGCATGCATGAGCATACTCCACCCCTGCCTGCACATTCATGAATAAAACTAAAATATGGATTTATAATTATTGACCTCATACATTTAGGCCTGGACCTCCATGCAGCAGAAAATCCATACATGGTCACTCGCATGAGTCCATACTGTGTTGTCCTATAAATAAAGTGTGACAAGAAGAAGAAAAAAAAAATCTTTTTTTTTTTCTGAAACTGCGTTTATACAGTCAGTGTTTGTGGGTTATGTACAGATTAGGTATCATAGTTAGAATACGCTCTGAGATTTGCTATATTTTGGGTTATGCGATGGCTTTAAAGTTATAGGTAGCTCCCTTATAGAATCCAGCTGACACAGACGGCAGCAGGCTCACAAGAGTGACGTTGATGCAGGATAAACAGCTGATTAAAACCTAAATTTAGGCTTGATGAGGGTTTTTTTTCCCCTGTTTGGGATCCTTCACTTTAGACTGAAATTGGATTGTAGGACTCAAGAAGAAAAACAAAAACAAAACAAAAAAAAAAAAACAGAGAAAAGAATAGCACATTTAAATGCGCAACGCCAGTGATACTGAAAATTAGTTCCAACGTATTTTCTGTTGTCCATTTTACTCGGAATAATGCAAAGTGTAATTTGGAAAGATAAAAACGGAAACTCATTGTGTGGAAAATAAATAAATAAAAAACTATGAATTATGCCCCCAAAATTAGTCTGTTACTTGCCGAAAGCCTTTATTGAGATAAACTGTAGAAAACGAAGCATTTTCATCTTTTCTGGTTTGTAATTTAGAGTGACAGAAAGGATCCGGAATTGCGAACATTTGTTGCAGTTGGGGACTTTTTTCTTCTTCTTTTCATATGTGCATCGGTTTTATTGTGCTCGAAAAATTGCTATGTCCTGTCATCGATGCATAACGTTTAGCAGAGCACGCGCACACTAGCATTCCTGTAAGAGTGTGCACTCTGTATGAAACTGTACAGTGTATGTAACTTGCTATTTTTAAATAGAATATTATAATATTTTTATATTCCTGGGGGGAACATGCAATCTATTGAAATTCTAATTTATTGGATCCTTCACTGATAGAAGATCTCTGTTCATCTCAGTCTTCACTGTGTGAGTCTCTCTCTCTAATGTGGCTGTACTGCCCATAAACAGGCATTGAGTGATTAGCGCTGTTCTGCCATTGACATCATTTGCATTTTAATAGACCATAATTACAACTCAGGGAAAATAAATTGCAGTTTGAAGAATGTTTGAATTACTCCAACTCCCCAGCTCTTCTTGCAAGATAGCAGCGAGCATATGCAGGGGCTGCTTGGATAGTTAATGCCAGGTTCAGAAATGTACAGAGGAGCAGGATTGCAAACTGAACCGAATAGAGGAAGACATTGTGTTAATGTCACGTCGTAACATGAGTGATTTGGAGATTGAACATTTTCCATAATAAGGCTTCAAAATCCAGTGTCAGCAGGGCCGAGGTGAATTTTTATAGGGTCTATTTTAAGATATATCACTGTGCAAACAGCTGTTGATAGATACACGACTGTTTCTGAAATCAAATCTCCGAGCACTCTGATACAGAACGTGTCTGTAATCACAAAGCCACCCTGCCAGCCTCCTGTAGTTTTCTGGCTTCTCATTAATGCCTGTGATAATTGCAGTTTGTCCAGTTAATATCCCCCGGTCTGTCTTATCGCCACGCCTCACCTGCTGAGATGTGACACCTTCCTAGGATTTGCCGAGGGGTGTCTAACCCTGGCAGTTAAAGCCCATGTGACCCTGTAAGCAAGAGTGACAACACAATAATACTCCCCACGTCTAATCTTTCATTGGTGGATTATCAGATTAGAGGCCCCAGTTGTTTATGGGTGCTGCGACAATCGAAAAAGTTGATCTGTCAAGTTTATCTTACACTTGTCGTATCAAGGCTGTGTTGGTCCATACAGTTGGCTGTGGATGGAAGATAAGGCCAACACAGCTGAATGAAACCTTTGGAAAATGAGAAACAAGGCTTTTTCATTTTTTTTTTTTCCACTTTGACAACAGCGCACTTTATCTAGTTTAAGAAATGGACCCCTGCAAAAGCATCACTGCTTCTTCGGATTCACTTGATTTCACTGACCTCTTTAGTGTGACAGCGCTGCCCTTTTTGACTTTGAAAGCACATATCAGAAATCATCCACCAGTTTAACGCTCAGGTTAGTGCTGTGGAATCACAAGTTTCAAAGAGGACGTAATCCATCCTCTTTCAAGCTGGCTCTTTGTGGCATTTCAAAGACTCGAACTGATATAGGTTCCCTATCAATCAGCTGTTTTGACAAGTAACAGAGTGGTGGAAGTCCATTGTGTAACCTTTGGATGTGGTTCACTAATTCAGGCTAACTGTTTTCTTTCCATTACAAAGCAGGGACTCTGAAGGTTATTGGCTCTTCAAACAGGACTGTGACAAGGTATCTCTGAATAACAGATTTGAGATCGCTATCCTTTTTAATCTGCTCTTATCGGATTTGCAAGCTAGGGTGTAAATGTTTTGACATCACCTCTGGTAGGATGGGAAGTTGAGTTTCAAATTTCCGAAGAAATGTCTTTATTTGAGCAGAATAATAAACAGCTGCATAAACCTTAATGACAGATGAATGTTCCGATTGTTTCATGCAAAATAGTTGACCGAGGTAGTATTTTATATACAGTACATTTATCATAATGTGAATATTCCACTGTTGATTACACAAAGTTGAAGAGAATATACAGGCAGTGTATGCGAGTGGCCTTCATAAGAATGCTGAATTCCTTTTTCCAAAATATTGGGTATTGTGCGGGTATATGCCTTCCCTAACCCAGATATAGAATTATATATCTGAACTTTATTTTAGCCAAATGTACATGACTTGCAAGTAAAATGTCATAAGAAAAGAATATGATGCACTAGCAACGCAGGCCAGACCAACCACTTTCAATTGTAAGGCAGCTGCACAGTTTGCTGGTGGAAGGCATCCGGTCTCCAATCACTGTCAGACAGATTGGCAAAGGTTTGCACATGATTGCCATCAAATTAAAATATGCATACTGATGACCCACACTGAATGAGTCAGTCTGCATTGATGATGCTTTGCAATAGAGGACTCAACTCAAATGGTTGCCATCTGGTTGTACAGTACTGTGCATAATCTTTGGTTCAAATTGTCACCACTCTGGACAAGAGAGAGAGCATCTACAGCTAGCCACAAAACACAGGGGAGGCTCTGCCGTGGTGGTGTTGGAGAACTTGTCAAAACTGACTTTCAAGATTGTTAGACTTGTTCAAACTCTGTTTTTGCCTTTTATACCTCATTTCCATGTGTATTTGCATTTTTCAACAAATCGCAGCACCTATTTCCCCAGAAAAATCTAAAGAAATTAGTGCGGGTTTTCGCACAGTACTGTATTCAGAGTATATTTGCATATAAAAGCAAGCTTGCCAAGCATCTAAGCCATTTTGATGTTAAGGCGCAGTCCTGCAGCAGTTGCATCACTATTTGTGGAATAATTTTTAATTCAAATTTGTGAGGTTGCTGCTTAATGGGAATTTCTGTGCGTATTACCAGCAACAGATTTGCGAATTTTCGCCAGCCTATCACAGCTAATTGCTGTATTATCACAAATGTAATGTAATTGACCTCATTCAATTGCAAACTAATAGCAGACCGATAGCAGAATGACTCAGTCTTATTACTGTTTTATCATCATCTTGATGCACATGTGTGTTACTTTGACAACAGTTTCAAAGGCCACAAGATCACCGCAAGTTCATCGCACAGTCACATTAATTTTGGTCACGCATACAGTCTTCAATCAGTGTTTTCCCTTGTGTGATTCAGGCATAATCAGCATGGGAGCTGCGTAACTTTGGTCTGGCACCACAAACTGTCTTACTACTAATGCTTTCTGTCTTTTAGCAGAAAAAACAAACAAACATTCGATTAATCTGACAGCCTTTGCAGATTCAGCAGACTCCTGTATCGGCCAACCTTAGCCAGCCATTACCTGCAGTCAGTGTGTGTGGTGAATCACAGTTATCAAGCAGTGGCTTAAGTATTTAGGACTACTTGTCACCACAATGGTGAATTATCTAAAGGGCCTTTGAGTCTTGGGATAAAGTGGCAAACAGCATTAGTTAAAATTTATATGTATAAGCACTAGTCTTATATCTTAGACTAGTAACAGCAGAACACTCTCCTAAAGGGGAAATAATAATTCCTCTGTCCCATTCCCATCTTATTTATGACACAGCACACTGGTTTGTCATTCCCAGCCAGTGTGATTATTCACCTGGTGAGCATATTATTCTAGCAAATACCACAGCTATAAAAATTCTTCATATTTCATTCCAGGAGTTTGATGAGAATGCGCTGAATCCCATTTTCCAAAATATTGGGTATTCTGTTCAACAAGAATATGGCTTCCCTGATTACATTATGCCTCTGAGCTGTGTTTAGCCAAATGTGCATGACTTGCAAGTAAAATGTACAATAGACTGCTGCTGGTGTGTCATATTAAGGAAAAAAAAAAAAGGATGGAAATGAGGCAGAACATAGTGGCCTGCCTTCATCAGACTTTTTACATGTAAATGAAATCCTATCCCAAAGTTGATTTATTTTATTTTTTTTTACCCCCCATCACTGGAAATTAAAACTGAGCTAAGGTCACGTCTGCTCAGTAACAACAGAGCGACAGCAGGTTGTTAAAATACTCGAAGGTCTTAAATTACTGAGTCTTGACTCAGTGTTTCACTCTTTTTGATATTAAATCAAATACTTAAGGTTCAGAGAATTGTCTCCTTAGTCAAAGTGGTGTATTCCCATTTTTTCTTTGTGTATTTATTCTCGCAGGTCTTAACATCGCACAAAGCAGTTGCATGCCACTAGTTCTTAATTCAGCACACGTGCACAGACACACAAAGTCCAAGGTAAAAATCATTTTCACCTCACAAACTGAACCCTTTCCCTATTTAAAAAAGACCCCAAGATATTTCAACTCTAAGAATAAAACCACTCTTTGATGCTAAACCGAAGGGACCCGGCCACAACTAGAGGCAGTCTGCAGCACAGATGTCCACCACATGGAGTGGACGCATCTCATTTGTTGCACTTTGGAATTATTTATTTATTTCCTAGGTCTGATATAGGGAAACATCTGTCACCTTTGCCTAAGTGCCTGCTTGCATGATGCGCAGACTATGTTGTAGAATAAAACACCCTCCTATTGTTTTGGCTCTTTGGTCAGGTGCAGAGTCCTGTGAGGCATTTGCAACTGTCGCAACAAAGCACGCACTCACTCCCAAGCTATTTTTGCTTTGCAGTGCTTTTCAATTACATCACTCTTTTTTTTTTTTAAATTTTTTTTTTT
>VUQJ01004960.1:32843-45088 GCA_015108635.1 Andinoacara biseriatus
TCTAAAATATGTTAGAACTAGTCGTAATTGTGGAGGCAGCATTAAAAAAAGAAATCTGTGTACTATGCAAATGAGCATAATCACCTTCAGCCCCTTTAGCACCAGACCAATTTTAATTACACCTTAATTTCATGTATAAATACCCCCAATTCAGGCAAGCTGCCGCAGTAAGCACCAGCAGAATAGACTGCGTGGGAGGACTGTATAGGTACAGATAATTACAACTCACTGTTATGGACTCCTGATTATATGGGGTGGTGGCCAACACACTGTCTCCAAATAACACCAAATGAACTTCGCTGAGGTGATAGATTGAAGTATATCGCAGTTTTGGCAGAGTTGTCATGTTAACTGAAATGCACATAGCGAGGGCAGTGTCTTTTTATCTCGACAATACAGCCCGACCAGTCTGTTTGATGTTAATGCGAGATAACTAAGACTGCAGTCTTGTCACTCCAGCAGCCAAGAACGTATGACTCCAGGTTATTTAAAATTAGAGTTAAGCTGAATCGTAGTTCCAATTGATGGTGCAGTTAACAAATAAAGAAATAAATTAAAAAAGTAATTAAAAAAAAATTAATTGGATTAGATACTCATTTGTAACAGTATCGACACCAACAGTGCGGTCATCGCCTCCTCAAACTCACACAACTTCACACAACACCTCTGCAGACAGGCAGCCGTTGAGATTGATGACATCCCACGAACAACATAGTTTCAAAAACATTGAAGCATGAAACAGTTTTCATAGATGTTAACTTGACAGACGCACATATTAACGTTAGCCGCTGAACTATTAGCAATTACCTAATAGCTACAAATGCAGCCTCAGGGGGGTAACAGGCTAGTGTATTTCTTGTGCCATTCCTAGTCCAAAGCATGGATAACTGGGAGGGATGCATCAGGAAGGGCATCTGATATCAAATATTTGCGTAATCAAACATGCAGATGGATCCGCAGTCGAATGTGTCTTTGTGCGATATTAGCCATCTGTTAAAGTTATCATTAAGCTAGTGGCTATGATAACATTAATGTGGGAGCTAGGCAGCAAATTTTAGCAGTCCTCATCATCTCTCACATTAATAAATGGTTATTTAACAGGATAATACAGTTATTTGTGTCTATGAAGTTGTGTTTATGTTTCTACATTACCAACTCTATTTGATCAGCAATGAAAATACGATGCCATGCCATCAGAAGCACAACGCTACCTCAAACAGCCTAAATATGTTGCAGACTTTTTGTTTTTTTGGCACTAACTCATTTGTCACTTTACAATTACTGTATGATACTTTTTTTTTTGCATTACATCAGACAACTGCAAAATAGTGTTGTCACTGATGCTTAATGTTTGTATTGTTTTAATCAGTTTTTTTTTTTAAATCATTTTCTGCCCCTGTGGTATCAAAAATGGTACTGAGCATTTTTCTGCGTATTGGTATCAAGCTTCAAATTCTATTATCGTTACAACCCTAGTCTGACGTGTTGGAAAGTCTTAGCTAAGCAAAATGTTGTTGATTTATATGTTGGGTTTTTTATGTTAACCAGGTCTCTGAAGTTTGTCAAGTCTATGTTTTTTTCCCCCCAGGGAAGGTTGTGTAAAAAACCCCAAAGACTTATAGTTGTGTTTGTGGGGTAAATTTGTGTTTCCAATTATGGGCAACTTCACTAGGACATTTCCGGGTTTTAATTAACTTGATAACATCAAGTGATTTTACAGCCACAGCCACATGTTTGTTTTTTCCTTCGTTTACCACACAAATAACAATCAAGCATGCATGTATATATCATTTGGTACTTCACCTTATCCATAAACAATATTGCTGGTGAAATGAGCCCACACTGACAGCAGGAGCTACAGTCCGTCTTAAGGAACCATTAAAGTTGGATGAGTGGATTTGCTCTATAAATAGAAGCTTTTCTCCTGCAGGGATTGAAGAATGAGCATTGTTGAGAACACAGGCGCAGCTTGTTGTGGTCTCAGATGTTCCTTAACACTTGATTTCCTCAAGTTGCTGTTCCTTTTTCACCACGCTATTGTGCTAATTATTTTTCGGCACGTTCCACTTGGGTGGCTCACGGCTCTGACCGCACAACCTCAACCCAACAAGAGTGCTGCTGAATATCTGCCCAAGTGCGTGACACAATGGTTTCTGAATATTATTGACTGCTTTTAAATGCTTTTTGAGAGCTGAATGACCATTTTCTTGCTTGTAGCTTTTGCAGCCAAGTAGGATTTCTATCTATCTATCTATCTGTCTGTCTAAAATCCTTTTCATATATGCTGTTTAGGATTATTTGTATTCCGCTGCACTTGAACTTCTACCATGCTGCAAGGCTCACAAAATATAAACCAAGCGCTTCCATTATTCCGCAAGTGCACTGGTAATTGCTGGAGACAACAGCATTCATTGTTATACCGGCAGAACAGCGATTCAGTCAAAAAGAAGAGTGTCATTGTGTTGCTTGTCACGCCAAATTTTTCGGCTGTATATTTTTTACATTTTCCCTAAAAAGCTCCAACTTGCTACCTGGAGTCATCGCCATCTACCGTAATGTGAAATGAGTTTGTACTTTGTGTACACATGTGTAAACCAATGTTACAGTTAGAATCTGAACTCATATATTTTTTTTTTATGTTTGTTGGAGTGACTTCTCTGTTTTGAGCTGACTGTAAAATATAATAACTGCAGCGTTCCAGATACGATCTTAGCATGGAAATTTGCACTGAATCTGCCACTCTGTGTGATGATTCTGATCTCTCTCTCTCATTTTTTTTTAAATCGCATAAGCAAGATGGGGCTGGGGATGGGGCTTTTCAGCCAATGCATATTTTAAGTTCTTTTAGGAGAAAGGAAAAAGTGCTGTCTGGCGGTTCTAAAATTTTTAGCCTTGCCTACCGAGGTCAGGAGTTCCATGCTTGAATGCCCATATTTGCATCTTTGACTCAGTCTGGCCCAGTGAGGAAGAATGAGCTGTTGCGTCTCCTGTGATGTGCTGAAGTGAGAATGTACAACAGCATTCACTGAACCGCACGCGCTCCACTGATCTCAGCGTGAAAGTATTTCACCACAGAAGGGGTATGCCTTCTCCCACAAAAACTATACATATGCAAAACCGCATGAAAATGTGGCCAGGCCTTAATGGGAGCACACGAATAACTCCACTGGGACAAGATAAGCAATATAGTCATGCAAAAACGTGTTGACTTTATTTACATTTTCAGTGTGGCAGCCTTTTTGCCATTTATTTAGGTTCCTTTGGTCATGTCCGTGCTGATCTCCTTATCGCCACAGTTTTTCATTCCCCAATTATCATGCAGGATCATAACAGCAATACTAACCACAGGCATTTGGAGTGCCTGGGCTACGTGACCCTCGTTTGTCATTCCCAAGCTACTACGCTCTCAGTCCGTGCAGGCAAGGTGAAATCTGCATCACTTTCTCATATTTACATATGAACTAATGATTCCCCCGTGGGCTCACTGCGGCCTTCCAAATACTCTACATGGTGCAACCAAGGGTGATGTATGGTACTAGTGGGCAACTGAAGCTGGTGACTAACTCAGTATGATACATGGTTTCGCAGCGTAATTGCAGCTCCCAGCTGAATAGGCCATAAGCCAACAGAGACCTACTGACCTTGGTAGAAGTTAAAATGGGCCCCGTGCCTCTATGTGACCCATTTTGTCACTGAAAATCTTTCCTGGGCATTAAAAAAAAAACTGCCAGGCTGCTGTGAATGGATATATTTGCTCTCAGTTACTACACACTGTAGGTATTTGGAATGTCAGGAAAGCTGCTTGTGTAGCGCAGAAGAAAAGACATCACACATACATGAAAGTCAGTACTGTAAAATGATGGTTAAAGCAAAGCGCATTTAAAGATTATCAGGCAGTCAGCTACTTCTGTGGTCTCTGTACAAACTGTTAGCTCCAGGATGCAACATTAAACAAACCACACGTCTGCGTAATTCAGTCAGTACTGGTATATGCGCTCCTACTTTATTAGACACACGTGGAAGTCTGCTCTGGTGGTGGTATGCCACACAAAGATCTTGTCGAAGAATTATACGCCTTCTTTCAGAAAGCCAGATGCTGCCCTCTTTGTTCTCTATCACCCGTCTTCCTACCCCGTCGACGCTAACAGCTGTTCCCTCAAACAGCAAAGGCAGGAAACAGATAATTGAAAATGTCGATCTCATTAATTACCGTGGTGAAAGTTGAAGAAGCAGCTTTCATTTGGAAATAAGTGGCTCATTCTGATTCAAGCCTGAGTGCTTACAAAGCAAAATCATATTGCATGGCAAAACCTATACCCAATCCTTTCAGCAAGTGCTTAAAGCACCAATAATCAATGCTTTAACATTACAGCAAGTGACTGTGTGTGAAAAGGCTTAGTCATACCGAAAGGGAATCATCACCCAACCCTTCATTTCCCCTGCAGGGTAGCCTCTTTCAGCATATTTTTAGGTATTAGGGCTTGTTAACATCTAGCTGGTGGTGTGCAAAAGTCTTGACCCACCCCTATATGCCAAAGATAACACAGTTTGAAAGAATAAAATAGTATTTTTACACTAATATTTTGATTTCCAAATTGCTGTTAGCCAAAAACATGCCTTATCTCAGCATAGTGTGCAGTTTGACCTTTGAGGAAACTGGACAAGTGCAGGACAAAACAAGAAGTGGCAAGGCTAAAAATCAATACGTACAGCATGGTCAGAAGAAAGGTACAACAGTGAGTGTCTACAGCCATCTGTAAAACACGGTGGAGGCTCTGTCATTGTGTGGGGCTGCATTTCAGCTAGTGGTGTTGCGATCCTCTCAAAATCGATGGAATTATGAACACAAAAATGTACCATCAGATTTTGATCCACTATGCAATACCCTCTGGAAAGAAATGTCTGATTGGAATTTTCCAGCATGACAATGTTCCCAAACACACTGCCAGTGTGTCCATCTGAATAGAAAAAAACACAATGACACCCAAGTCATGGATTGGCCTCCCCAGAGCCCGGATCTCGACATTACTGAAGCGTTGTGGGGTCATCATGACAGAGAACAGAACAAAAGGCAGCCAAAACATATTTAATTGTACCAACTCTCTCTTTTTATGGCACAGGATGGTAAAGTGAGTGAATATAACCTTTATTTAACCATGCAGTTCATCAGGAGCACCTTCTAATTAGCAAATGGCCTCTCGAGGAAACAGGGGTAGCTATGAAGAAATGTGAGGAAGAAAGTTAAACAGCAGCACACATATGAAAGCATCTCAGCACACCTAATACATTTTAGATGAATTCTGTAGAGAGTAATTACAAGAAGTACCTTTAAAGTTGATTTTATTTCACGAGCTGCTACTATCACAGCATTTTCACAGACAGACACAAACTTCCATACAAGACTGAGAAAACCAAAGATGCGTAAGCTAGTGTTCCTGCTGTAATCACATCAGCGAACAACGTCATTTAATGTTAAAGACAACACAACTCTGCCGTCAGAACTTTGAAAAGTTTCTAGCAACTCAAAACAACAGTCCGAAGCATTCCTCACAAAGAGAGGAGGATTTTGTGGAAATTTGGTGACTAAGTGGTGCAGATTACAGTCTCTTGCGTGGCAGACTTAAAGCTCTCTTCCTGGTCCATTTAGAGAGGTGCCAGCCACTCTTGTACCTGTAACACACACTACAACTCCTAATTGATTTTACAAGGCAGCTTAGGCTCTAATTGCTGATTTGCCTGGGGAGATTCTTGATCCAAATGGCTTAGCAAGTTCTTTTGTGGCATGCTGTTAGGAGATTTTCATTCATGGGAGAGTAGATGGGACAGGGATTGAATGAATGCATCAAGAAGCAAGTTGTGTACTGCATTTAGAGTAAACAGATGCATTCCATGTGCCCTGCATTCATTCCATATCTCATTTGAAAGTTATCTTGTTTTTTTTTTTGAGTGACAGCAAATGTAAGATGATGATGATGATGATGATGATGATGATGATGATGATGACAATGATAACTAGTGATATTATTCCTGACTGCAAGATTAAGAGAGGAAGAAATCACTGCATTGTGGTAAACAAATGCAGAATGCTTTTAAGGATTACATTTTGCAAACTCTTCAAGGCAAATCTCCTTGAATCAGAAATTAATTGGCTCGAGTTTAGAGTAAACGTCACTGTTTTAACACTGTTTTAACTTTTGACGGGGCAGATGAGTAACGGGATAACAATATTAAAAAGATCTAAGCGATACAACACTTTGAAATCCGGAGTAATTGATTTAATTCCCTTCTCTTAATCAGCAGCGAAGCACACGAACAATAAAAATTAGATTCTCTGCATGATCAAAACTTATCTCTTATTTCCTTTTCATACTTGATGAAGCCTAAATCAAAACACATCAATAAATTGTCTTAATGGTCATCAGCACCGAGCGAGTAAATGCATCAATCGGCATTAATCACTGCGGCAGGAAGTCTCATTCAAATTCACATTACCGAACGGCCATTAAGCCGATGCTGTTCGTTTTAACACTGCTGTGTTAAAGCAGTCACGTGACGCTGTAGTAGCGAAGGGCAGTGGAGTCGTGTGGCTTCAAACACTGTAGCTAATCCATAGACAATGAGAAGAATGCTGACTTGGTGAACAGACACGTTTCCCATTTTCTCTTTTATGCTCTACTGGGCGTTTTAAAAGTCCAGAATTATCAGTATTACTGGACGGTAAGGCTTATTTTAGTGTAAGATTTCAAAAATGCAGTAGCGCAAAGGTCAGTGTCCCTTTTTTCTTTCCTTTTTGAGAGCTGCGGCAGCTTTTCAAGTTATGTAACACATCGCAGTTATAAAATATATGATATGTGGAGGAAGTTAATCCAGAGTATCTTATTCCACTTTAAGATTATGGACATTCCTTTTAGGGTGGCATGGGGCCACAGTGGTTAGTGGTCCTGGGTTCTCCTTGTACTTGTGTGAGTCCAGTCCAAAGACATGCATGTTAGGCTAATTGGTCATTATAAATTTTGTGGCCATGAGCGTCAATGTTGCTCTGTATCTCTGTGTTACCCATGCAATAGTATAGTAACCTGTTCAGGATGTACCCCACCTTTCACCCTATGACAGCTGGGGTCACATCATTAAAAAAAAGTTTTTGTTTGTTTGTTTTAAAAATGAAGTTTTTTTCCATATTTTTCTTCCCGTCTGTGGGGCTCAGATGTAGTACGGGCCTCATGCAAGGTGCTTTCCTGCAGATCAAACTAGTTTTACCCCGTTAGTTCTGCCCGGACACACTATTCTATTCATGTGCATTTTTATTAGCGATTATCTCTCATGCAGCCATTTTTATGCACAACACCAGCTCAGGCTCAGAATAGAGACATTAAGGTAATTTCCCGGCAAATGAAGTTTTTGCAGTGATCTTTTTGTGCAGTCAGTTATACTCCCTGCACTTACTGAAAATCTTTTTTTTTCTTCTTCTTTTATAAGATACTGATTAAAAAATTCTTAATGAGATCCTATTAATGGACATTGCAAGCAATTAGCCTAGCCAAGCAAATTATGAAACTAAAGGTCATTTTAATTTGCTCATTGGTTTTACTGAAATTGATGGTTTGCCTTTCAAAATAAAATGCATATCAAGGAAGTTGCAAATATGAATGGGGGGAGGTCGAGGTGATTTTCGCTCATGTGAAAGTGGGAATACCAGTGTTACAAAACTCACGTTAGTGTTCTAGGGTTAATATATAGTTCAACCTGCAAATACATATTTGCCACTACTACTATAAATCTTCTAATCATAGGCATCTTTTAGAACTGTGCATTACAGTTTTAATACGATTCAGTTGTAATGTGCCACTGAGGCTTTAAATACGATTCCAAATATACGCATCGCATCACAGGATCAGAAAACCATGCATTTAATATTTTAAGCACAAAGGTCTCCCACTAAATCTCCGGGGTGTAGCCTGTCTCTGATCAGCTCATATATCCTGTGTTGTTTTGGCCCTCACATCCAAATCTGCTCCTCAAACAGCCGAGAACTAAACAGTATGAGAATTTGATGGTAGTAATCTGACAGAATATATGCAGTTTCATAAGACTAGCCAGGCAGAAAATAGATTTGGGGTGGGGGGTGGGGGGTGATTTGGGGAGAGTTAGGATGGGAGGGGTGGAGGTTACAGAGAAATAATGTGTCACTCACAGTGGTGAAACCACTGCCTCTGGAGCCGAGGCTGAGGCATGACCTAGTGCATCTTCCATGTGATAAAAATGGGGCATCTGTAGCTTTCACCTGCAGCTTAAATGTTCTTCCAGAATAAAAAAGATACAAGAAAAGAAGATATCAAATTTTACTTTATCTCGAACACTAACGTAATCACAGTGTGTGCTTTGACAGAAGACCAGGGTAATTATTGAAACATATGGATGGCTGCTCCTCCTCTTAACCCCCTCACTAATGATGCTTGGCTATAACAGAAGGGCATGGGAAGGACACTTCTGCCATTAACTGATATATAGTACCACAAGCCCATGCCTTCTTCTACACTTTTTAGCTACAGAGAAGCACCAGGAAAAAAAAATTGGGAAAAAAAGATTTACACGACCTTCTTTGCACTCAAAGCCATTCATCAAAAAGGAAGGGAAACCTACATACTACATGTACAAACTTGGAAACGTTCCCTTTTCATTAAAATTTTGCTTATTATCTTGCTGGGGAAGGAGTGTGCGTGCTTGTTAACATCCATAGATTAAGAGATCAATATGTACAAAATGAATATGCAACATATATCCTCTATATTAATATATGCTGAAGAGTAACTATATTTTTACCAATTCTTGATAGACTAAGAAAAGTTTAAATAGGTTGCTCTCAGAGGATGCTGGTACTCTTGGTTTGAACTCAAAAATTACAACAACTGCTTAATCTTTGCCACATCAAAGCCTTTACATTGCAGGAGATTCAATTTAACTCTAGACGACCCACTTCAACTCCATTAACTTTCTTTGTTGTGAAAGGGATCGGGGAAGATGCTTTCTCCTAATGTCAGCTAGCTTAGGGCAATTTTTTTCGGCTTGGAAGCCGCAGCTCTCTCATGTTAATGGACCCAACGATTACCCTCCACAGTCCATGCAAAACATGCATACATCCCCCAGGTGCACCACAGTGTGACCCAGCCAACTGGCGCTTTTGTTCATGCGGTCTCGTGGCTATGGGCAAAAGTGATGCTGCTACACAATGAACTAAAAGCTTTGGCGGACAGCAAGAGCCCCCAACACAATGGCTGAAGCTGGTCCAGGAGCAGAAATTGGAAATAGCTTCATTCCTTCAGCAAGATACAAGACTTGTGTGATTCAGCTAAAATGGATGCAGCACAAGCTATTTGGAGAACTGGTAAATATTTGTATAAGATCAAAGCAATGCAATACTGTGAAAAAGTCTTGAGCCAGGCATTTCTTTGTGTTTTGCTAGGAAAATGGGAAAAAGGTGCAGAGATTTCTTTAAAGATGTACAAACATACATGGAAATGTTGTATATAAGGCAAAAACAGAGTTTGTGTAGTTCTAACAAGCTTGTACATCAATATTTGCTACCGTCGCCTTTATTCTTCAGCACAGCCTGAACTCTCTGAGGCAGCTTTCTTCTAATTTCTTTAAGCAGTCTTCAGGAATAGTTCTCCAGGCTTCTTGAAGGACATTCAAAGCTCTTCCTTGGATGTTGGCTGCCTTTATGTGCCCTCTCATGATCATCCCACACTGCTTCAGTAATGTTGAGGTCCGGGTTCTGGGGAGGCCAATCCATGACTGATAGTGTTCTATTCAGGTATGCTTTTACTGCACTGACAGTGTGTTTGGGATTATAGTCATGCTGAAAAATGAAGTATGGTGGGTCAAAATCTGAGTATTTTTCTGTGTTCGTGCTTCCATTAATTTTGACAAGATCGCCAACACCACTGACTGAAATGCAGCCCCAAACCACGATGGAGCCTCCACCGTGTTGTACAGATGGCTGTAGACACTCACTGTTCCACTGCTCTTCTGACCTTCTCTGTACATATTGATGACATTTTTATCCCAAAGTTTCATATCAGGATTCATCACTCCATAAGACCTGCTGCTTTTCAGTCCAGATCTTGTGTAATTTGGCATACCTCAGCATTTAATCCATGTTTCAGATATGCCAAGTTTTAAGGTAATATCCTTTTAAGAATCACCTTGTTGGTTTAAAAATACTGTTTTATGCCTAACTGCATTATCTTTGGCATTTTTCATAGAAATGGGAACAAATGAGTGTTGTTTTTTTGTTTTTTTTGGGGGGGGGGTGGTGGAATATTTTGACAGGCTGTTAGCAACAAAGTTGACCATTAAGTGTAAACACAACACTGGTGCATCCCTTGAGTTGTGTTCTTATTATGGCTTAACAAAGAAAAGATATTCCTCTGAAAATGATCAGGTACATCTGAAAATGAATGAAAAAGCAGTCAATGTCTGAGAGAAATTTTGAAAGACCTTCTTAAAGACTGAGGCACTATTGCTCAAACCACTTTTTAAAAAAATGAAGAAAAAAATCTGGCTTCTTGGAGGCAAAATATGAAGAAATGAGGGGTGGCTCAAGACTTGCGCACAGTACTATACGTCACTTCAAAGGGCCTGTTTGCAGGTGAAGTCTGAGTTCTGGGATTAAAGTTACAATTATACTTGCATTACAGAAAATGCAACATTACTTCAAAAATAGTTTTCCTTGTTTGTTATGACATTTTGCACCCCAGGGCTGGAAACAGGAAATCCCCATAATGGAGAAAATATGAGAATCCCTCATCCAAATGAAGTCAAACTCTTCACTGCACTTACTTGAGTCCACGGCAATACTGCTGCAAAGGTTAAGCTGGATTGAATAAACAGTGATCAAGATAGAGCAGACAGACATGAAGAGAGTCTTTTGGAAATATTAATAAGAATAATAGGTTTCCAGTCCTCGCTGTATGAAATGTGTTCCACTGGCAGACGTTACTGCTCATCATTCTACAATACACCTTAAGAAGTGTATGTGGGAGAAGTAAATATGACTTAGTTTGCTGCTTATCGTGCACTGAGTACAATTCTTAAACAGTCCACAGAGGACTTAAAAAGTCTAAGATATTTAATAAGGGCTGTAGTTATTTAGCTGCTGTATGACAACACTTTAACAGATGATGTCTTAAGTATCCCCCAATGGTGAACCTAGGGGAGGTAGACATGATGACCTTCTTAAAACACCATCTGTTGCCCAGCACAACCACAGCAAGGCAAGATTAGCCAGTGAGATTGAAAGACTCCCATTACATGACACCTGCTCTGCCACTGCACTGTAAATGACAAAAGACAGTGTTTTCACTTCATTTCAGATACTGTTGTGTGTTCTCTATGATTTCATTATGAAGCCAGTGGAAACATGCCTGCGCTTTTGTAATTAATGGAATTGTAAGATTTGATGGGCACAAAAGCTAATGTGAGCTGCTATGAAAAGGAAAATGAGAGCACTGTCCTTTGACATTTTCCATTTGTATCTGGCAGGTGATTAAGTTCCAGAAGAAAGTGATATTATCCTGCTGTGTGTAAACAGCCTGGAAATATTACACTTGATGAACAGAGATGATGTGCAGCCTACCTAAATTACCTTAGTGCTCCATTTATTCCAGCAACATCACCCCACACCATTATTTCACGGCCTTCGATTTATACTACCATTTTTTTTTCCTCAGGATTTGAGATCTTTTCTTTTTTCTCTGAACCTCAGTGTCAGGGTCGCTGTCCTCCGAGCTCCATCCTCCCTCTACCCTGTTCTCCCCGATCTCTTCCCCCACCCTTCTTTCGAAATTCTCCATCCATTGCCCTCCTGACAGCCACCCATCAACCTGGGTGCAATTTAAAAAGCCCTTCAACAGCTGCCATTCCAAAGGACTGGCTATCAGTCCAGCTGCCAAACCCCAGACAGAGACTCTGCTTCAGCAAGCAACTTTGAACGTCAGGTTGCCCCCACCCCCAATTCCAAATGGACTGAAGGTGAAAGACTCTATTTCTCAAAGATCGCTTCAGCTGAAGACAGGTTGACTTAGGTGGAGTTTTGATACAGTATTGGTACTTCCTTCCTGACATGGTGCAGCTAACGCGTAGCATGTAGTGTTCTGGTCTGGAGACCAGTTGTCTTCATTTAGACTTCACAGTATCTGCATAAAATAATGCATTGGATTATATTTGAAAAAATTACAATGCTTTTT
>VUQJ01004962.1:13915-26596 GCA_015108635.1 Andinoacara biseriatus
GGTTTTTAAAAAAAAAAGGGTTTTTAAAAAAAAAAAAAAAAAGAAAAGAAAAAAAAGGCTTGTTTAGGCTTTGTTTACAAAGATTTTTTGGAACATATTTTTTTCTTTGTTTCCTCCATCAGGACGATGAATTTGAAGATGACTATGAGAGTCCGTACAGCGATGATGAAGGCAGTGGGGGAGACTATGAGTCCCCAAATGAAGACCAGGATGCGGGTAACGATTATGAGCCGCCTCCTTCGGAACCGGCAGAGGACCACAAGCTGTGCCCCACCCGACCCATCGGGGATGGGGATTATATTGGTACTTTATAATTTCACATGTACAAGAAAATATTACTCATCACATCCCTTTTAGGTGCACCCATAATCACATTTAAACCACCAAACATGGTAGTCTTTTTTTCACTTTATCCAACATTCATAGAGTTTACTTGTTTTAGCGTTTGTACAAATCAGTGACATAAAAACCTGGGTTAATGAGAGTCTAATTATAAAATATAAAATTATTAAACAATAAAACCAAAATAAAGCAAAGCTAGATATAAAAAATTAAATATAAACATAAAACACAGCAAGATGTTTATGTTAGTTTAAATGCAAAGCTGTATAGCATTGCGGTAATGCTACTATTTTAGGAATAATATGTCCGGGTTCAAATCCTGGCTAGTGCATGTGTCTGGTAAAGGAGGAAGATGTGGAGGAATTAGGACAACTGATTATAAGTGTGCTACTGAAACAAGAATAGGAATTCACTCTATCTTGGTGACAAAGTGCAGCCCTGGCAGAGTCCAACACCCACAGAAAATGCAATTGAATTAAATTTTATTTTAAAAGTGTCAAATTACAACAAATAGTTGTCTCAAGGTGCTTTATATTTTAAAGTAAAAACCATACAACATGAGAAAACACAGCAATCAAAATGAGTCCTACTTATTGCCGGCAATGCGGACCAAGCTCTGGCTGCAGTTGTAGAACTGAATAGCCCATGATAACAAGCCAGACACCCCATATTCCTGCAGTCCCATCCACAGGATATCCCGAGGGACATGGTTGAAAGTCCACAAGGCACATATAGACTGGATGGGCAAACTCCCACACACCCTTTAATGTCCTTGAGACGATGAAGAGGTGGTTCAGCGTTCTGCAACCAGGATGAAAATCGACTGATGGATGATGGATGGACTCTCCTTTCCAGCACCCTGGCATAGAACTTCCCAGGAAGGCTGAGGAGTGCAATCCCTTGATAGTTGGAACACACAATCTGGTCCCCCTCCTTGACCAGGGGAACTATGAGCCCAGTCTGCCAATCCAGATGCATCGGCCAAGATCATTTGACATTGCAGATATGTGAACCAAGACAGCCCTACGACATCCAGGACTTTCAGGAACTCAGGGTGCATCTCATCCACCCCAGGGGCCCTGCCACCAAGGAACTGTTTAACCACCTCAGTGACCTCACCCCCACATTGTGTTCATTATGGATAAACTGTGGTTTTCACAGAAGTCCAATAACAGAACACTACTCAGGTTCAGATCAGGTTTTCCTCATGCCCTCTTGCTTTCATTGCCCACATGAACTTTAAAGTCTTCCAGTATCCAACCTGTGCATCGCCTTGATTGACTACAAGAAAGCCTATGACTCGATGCCTCACACATGGATCCTGGAATGCTTACAACTGTACAAGATCTACAGGACCCTAAGAGTCTTCATCAAGAACTCAATGGGGATGTGGAGAACAACACTAAAGGCCAACTTCAAGGCAGTTGCACAAGTCAACATCAAGTGCAGGATTTACCCAGGAGATGCTCTGTCCCCATTGCTGTTCTGCACAGGCCTGAGCCCCCTCAGCCAGATCATCAACAAGACTGGCTACGGATACCGACTATGGAATGGAGCAACCATCAGCCACTTCCTGTACATGGATGACATGGATGACATGAATCCATGATATCGATTCACTGATCCATATCACCAGGATCAATCAGAATCAGAATACTTTATTGATCCCAGAGGGAAATTTCTGTTGTTACAGCAGCATCCGTTTATAGAAAGAAAGAATAAGACCCTAATAATTTAAATAAATTAGGGTTTCACTTGTATATTCCTGTATATTTCTTGTATATCTGACAATCTCTATTTAAGTGTCTATGTAAAAAGTGCTACTGGAACTTTATTTTCCCTGACAGAACCCTCCCAAAGGGATTAATAAAGCCTCATCTAATCTAATCTAATTCAATCTAATCTAATCTAATCTAAACCAAAGATTAAGTTTGAATTATATACAGATGTACACATATATATTCATATATACACATAATAATAATACAAATGTTGATGGTAGTAGCTGATAATAGTGTAAATCTGGAACCTACTGTGTATGTACACATAATAAATTACACTGGTGAGCCATGTGTCACCTACATCTAGAGCAATGATATCGGAATGTCATTCAGACTGGAGAAGTGTAGTCGGATGGTAAAAAAGACAGGAAAGTAGTCAGAACTGGGGGGATTACACTACCAGAAGGCAACATTGCAGACACTGAGGACAGCTACAGGTAACTTGGAATCCCACAGGCAAATGGGAACCATAAAGTGGCCGCTAGGAAAGCTGCAACCTCCAAGTACTTACATAGAGTAAGGCAAGTCCTGAAGAGTCAGCTGAATGGGAAGAACAAGATCCGGGCTATCAACACCTATGCCTTGCGGATCATCAGATACCCTGCTGGGATAATAAGATGGCTAAAGGAGGAAATAGAAGCCACTGATGTTGTCAGGCAGACATACAAGCTTGTGAGAGCCATACAAACTACTGAGTACCAATGGACTACCCTGCTGCATCATTTTTTCACTTTGATTTTCAGCGTGTCCTTGAATTCAGCCTCTGTAGATTGATCATTTTCATTTGCATAAAACATGAAATGCGACTTCATTTAGTTCCCAACACATGACCCAGTTCACACCAATGCAGATATGCAGCAGGACTCTTCCCATTGATTCCTTTTAAATTATTTGGATCTGTTTATATACAAAGGTGTGTGTGTGTGTGTGTGTGTGTGTAGATAACAGGGATAACCATGTGTCATCCAGAGGTCAGCCCCCTGCTGTGTCCCCTCGCCCTCCTGTCTCCACCCTCTCTGCTCCACCACCTCGGATGGTGAGTCAAGTGTATTGTAATACCAAGTCTTTCCACAAAGGTCACAACGCACACTTTAAGATAATGTGTTGAGGTGTGTGTGTGTATGTGTGTGTGTGTGTGTGTGTGTGTGTGTGTGTGCGCGCATTCATACAGCCTGGAGACTCTCGTAGAGACCTCTCCCCTCACTGTGGTCCACGCCCTTCAGGAAAATGTGAGTAACTTCCTGCAAACAGATGCAGTTACAAAACACTCTTCAACATAAAACTGCAGCCAGGAGCATGTTTAAAGTTTAAGATTTGGCAATAAGTATTTAATACATTAAAAAGTTAGCATAAAGCACATTTACCACATGAAGTATTTTCAGGTCATATGATTATTCTCTGGTTGCCTGATTAAAGCTATTGTTTGTGTTTGTGGCCAGTTCCTCCCGAGCCACCGCAGGTCTTTCGTAACAACAAACCGGGCAGAGATTCAGGATCCAACTCATCCCCCATCAGAGGTACAATAACCCAGAACCACCTCTGACTGTGGGCACTTCATTTATTACATAACATTCATGTTACCTTCTGTGGTTCTGGCTGTGTTCTCACACAGCCAGAACCACAGGGTTGTTTGTTCTTTAATCATGATCCATAAATAAGAGTTACTCCCCCAAAGGCTTATCACAGGAAAAGAAGAAAAACTGCAAACAGAGCTAATTCAGATTAACTTTACATTTTTATGAACATTTCTTAGTTCATTTTGATTTTTTTTCATCTTCACAGGACCTAACCGCAGCACAGTGGACAGGGTGAGTTTACTTTAAATAAACTTTCTTTACACACGCACGCACGCACACACACACACACACACACACACACACACACACACAAAGAGTCACACACTCTCTGAAAATTATATACAATTTGTCACAGTGGCTCAGTGTTAATCAATTGCAAATGTATCTCTCTGCAAGTTTAATCTCATCTCGACATTAGTTTCACGGATTTGGGGCGATTTATGAGAGGAGGCTCCACTCCACCCCTCCCGAGCACCTGGCAGTCTTTTGGGGTAGCGTCATGTAAACACCCACTGCTTCAACGAGTGCCCCGTCTAAGGACCCAAGCGTCATTGCACAGCACGGAAAAGAGGACCAGGCTGTGTGGTTGTCAACACCGGTTTAGCTTAGGAGTCCCATCATGACATTAGTGGTGACTCTCCTGGTCAGCCCGACTTGCAGAACTTGTCTGATATAGATATAGCTGCTAATATCTGATTATTATAGAATGAACAGGCACTAGACAGGGTTCAGAAGGCCACCACATGCAGCTGCCTAATGCTGTCTTTGTGCTCTGCAGAGCTGCACGAGAACAAGCTTCACACCCTTAAAATAAAAACAAAATACTTGCTTGCATGTTTTCCAGTAATGTGCACAATAAAAAAAAAGCTTGAAATAAGCAAAAAAAGGGATTGTTTTACATGGTGTAAAGTGGAGGGATAAATCTATTAAAGTTTTACTTCATTATTTTTTCACCCCATCTTTCCAGCAAAGTTTTGATCAGGCTTAAACTTGTCATTTGAGAACTCTGTCCTGGAAGTTTGTTGTTTACTATGGAGGCTGGAGGCCTCAAGAAGTGTGCGTGAGAGTGTGTTTGGGAGGGGTAGCTGCACAGGGCAGTTGAAGAAGGTGGTATGAATGGGGAAAGAAGGAGCTTGGGTGGAGGAGGGGATGCTTGACGGACTTCACTGCCTGTTGGCCCTGTAGCATTGATGCCGTGTTGGCCATATAATCGGATTGCCAGTGGGTGAAAGTGAGCCTGGGTGCTTATGTCAGTTTGCGTCTCGTCAAGCTGAATAATACGCATGGCCGGGGAATGAAGCGGACGCTTGCCATTGAGGGCTCTCAGTACTTGTGGCTAAGCATTTCTAAAAGAGAGAAAAAGCCTCATTGGATTCATATATAATTCTCACTCAAGCGTTTTGATGCATTTGCATAACAGGGGGAAACCAGTGATCTTTTCAGTGCTGCTACTGCTCCTGCTGCACAAGTGTGTTTGCATGTAATACTGTGTGTGTGTCTGTGGGTGTGTGTTGAGCTGAGTGTTGCATAAACAAGGCTGGACACGGTTCTTGCACTTGGCCTCACGATTAATCGAAGATCAACAAGAAAACAACAGAACATTTAGCATTTTCCACTCATCTTCTTTTACATTGAGAGAAAAACAATGTCAGGAGCAAAAGTTCACCATTTGTTGCCCGAAGACCTAAAGATTCTGTCATTTTTGCCTGAAAAGGTTTTTTGTTTGTTTTTGTCAATAATAGCGCTCTTTTGTGTCACGGTCTGGTGTTGAATTTAGCCTGGATGTAATTTACCCAAATTCAACTAAACAATATAGATTGTCTAAATATTAACTAGAATATTTGGACAATTTCCATAGACTGATTTCCTTTAAATGTTATTTTATGTATTATGATATTAAACCTGTGGTCTCACCAAGAACTACTCAGAAAGCACATTGTTCTGTCTCCCCAAGCCTGATTTATTTGTAATTAAACTGTGACAAAGTTAAAATGCTTACTTTCAGGATTTACTTGAGGCTGTTGGCCAAGTGGAAAATTCCAGTGTTAAAAAAATTAAACCAATCTTTCTCCAGAGCCCACTTGAGGCTCGCTCTAAAAGCCAGTCAGTCCCCATAGATTCCCATATTGAAATATCCGACATAAATAAACCACCTAAATATTTTTGGTCCTAAAAGGCAATCCCTCCACCCCTTTTTCTTTCTCTCATCAACTTAAATTATTACTACCAAAACAAGACAATCTATAATGCTATCTGTCACAGTGTAATATTATCCCTTATCTAGTTTTTTAATAGTCAAAGATTTTTAAATATTACAGATGGTATAACAAATATCTGTTGAAAGTAAATGTAAAAGGAAGTGACAGCAACCATGTGGTTCTTAAGGGCCATGATGTGAGGTGGTGGTTTGCTAACAAGGCAGCTGAAGTTCCCTTCAACCCGGATGTGAACCACCCGTCGGTCCATTTACCCTGTTGAAACTCCGTGAGGCATGATGACGATTGGGGCAGTCAGGGTCTTTGGTAATAACAGCTGGGAGTAATGTGGTCTGACTGACTTCCACACAGCAGAACCCCAGGCCACAGTCGGAGTCCTGGAGCAGTCAAAGTCCTGCATCTCAAAGTCACATACAGCCATTTGGAACCACTGGTCTGTGCTGGGTCTTATTCTCAGTGTGACTGATAATTCATCCCATCATTGCATTATGGGAAATCTAATAGGCTCTAGGTGAGCTGACCTCTGCTCCAGCAGCTCTTTAACTCCCCTTTTCTGCTTGTCAGTTCACCAAACCATCACTCTACAATCCCTTTCACCATCTCCTTTCTTCTTCATGCTTCCTCTCTCCTCAGGTTTAGCAGCCATGTTGAGCGCTAAGCCGTTTCAACTTGATGTGAAATAAATGGTACAATTTATCCAGATCATTTCGCCTCCAATGATAAACTCATGACCAGGATGTGGGGTTAAGCCAGTCCAGCAGAAAGAACACAGACGCAAGGAAACTCCTTATTTTCTTAAAGCTTTTAGAAACTTTATGGGAGACTGCTGGAGTCTCTGGGTTTTGTTCTGATTTCCCTCAATCGTCAACATTTCTATTCATCTGCTATTCCAAGTTGCTCAAAGCTGCATTGAGGTATAACTCAGAGTACTTTGTATATTATCTTTAGCTGAAGAGTCTTCCTAGAGACCTCTTGTAAGTCTTACACTCTTGTACAATAGTGGAATGAAGAAGGCAGGGGGAAGGGTCACCTATTGCAGAGTGACCTCTGCTCTGCGGTCCCAAGCGATAAGACGCTTGAGGTCAAGAAGAGCACAATAGCCTGAGAGAGAGTCCACTTCAGAGACAACAAAATGCCGAAGAGGAATGTGAAACTTTCACTTGCCTTCAGAAAGTCTGTTGAGGTAAGCTTCAAGAAGAGACGCCATCCTTTCAAAAATATGAGATGGGTCAAGGATGCAAGGAGCTTGACCTGCTCTTACACCTCACCTTCATGTTTAGGGAGCATAGAG
Organism: Andinoacara biseriatus; assembly: GCA_015108635.1. Lineage (NCBI taxonomy): Eukaryota > Metazoa > Chordata > Actinopteri > Cichliformes > Cichlidae > Andinoacara > Andinoacara biseriatus. Next base: position 21,123 of record VUQJ01004962.1, read on the forward strand.
GACATAAAATCAGAGAGTGACCTATTGTTTCCCCTGCCACACACAGACACAGATTATAGCTTCAGTTGTTCTACTTTGTTTTCATGAGGCAGAGTGTAATTCCAGCGATTATCCACGGCCATGGTGTCCTTGAAAAATTTCCCACTGTCTTGTCTTTACGTCCATGGTTTAATGGATCTTTTTGTTTTACCACAGGGTTGGTACAGTGGGACAAGGCAAGAGTAACTGATCAAGGGAGAGGCAAATCTCAGTGTCAGAGTCTGGGAATCCAGCTGTGTTAGCTTTACGACGTGTGTCCAACCAGTGCAGCCTAGCCTGATCTCCAATTATAGCCAAGATCCCAGCACATGGATGGGAAATTATAGCTACCATTTGTTGTTAGAAGCAGATGCATAGTTTTATACTCATGCAACTCCTTGAAGTAAAGCAGCAGTGATAATTCTTGGAATCCGAGAAACTGAATTTTCTGCATGTTTGATGAAAAGAAGAAACTACATTATTTGTAAATAATGACTGCTGCACGAGACATTTTCAGCTTGTGAGTGATGGTCTGTGAAAAGAGGCTGGGATAAAACAACAGACTTGCAATCACAATATAATGAAAGATTTACAGAATAATGACACATATGTTCCAATTTTCCCCCATTCATTGAACTGGGATAATAATTCAAGGATTAAAGATGACAGGCTATGATAGGCCGTCTCCTGAGTCCAAGGATCATGGTTCCATTCACATGCAAAGAGACTACAGACACACACACACACACACACACACACACACACACACACATACACACGACAGCACAAAAATGTTCATAGTAATAAGCTAATTTCTTCCAAAAACTGTCATAAGCTAGCAATAACAATGGCACCGATGGTGTGCAATAAACTAATTATTAAAACTGATTAATAAAAGCACCATCAATTCATTCACTGACATTCACTGTCATTCATTCATCAGACAATGAGAGCAGAGTGAAGAGAGCAAGAGACAGTTGCAAAGGCCAGTTGAGAAACTCTATTCAGCCCTTCGTATGGCCTCCATACTCACTGAGGAGATGACAAAGAGCACCAGTTAATTAGCAAGAAGTAGCATCTCAAGGACTGAAGGGAAAAAAAAAAACTTCATTCACGTTCTCCGCTCACCTCTTGCTTATGAGGGAGACTGAAGAGTTTTGGGGGATAGTGAGAGGAGAGCAGGCTAAGCTCAGACTGAGAGCTGGGCTGCTGGCATGGCGCTGCCTTGCTTGATTTAATCTGGACAGTCATTCCTTTAATTTGCAAGGTCATTGTATCTAATGGCGGGGGGAGTTCTATTGAGGCTGGTAAATAAGCGAAAGGCTTGGAGTGCAAGTCAACGATGTCCCCCTTCTGTCTGCTGGGTGAGACGCGGCTGTGGAGGAGGAAAGAGGATGAGAGGAGAAGAATAAAGCAGAGAGTGGGGATTTGGACATTTGGAGGATGAAGTTTTAATTAAGGCAATTCTCCCTCTCTAAGCAGACTAATTTAGCCATACTTCCTCACAAGTGTATGAGACGATTGAAACAAGAAGCAAAGGAGAGGGCTGAAGGGCAGCCAATATTAGATCTATTGTAAAAGGAGATTTTGAAGTGCCTGAATGTGTCATTCAAAAAGAAAATAACTGTGAGAAGGGGGGAAAAGAAGACAGCCAAACAGTTGGTGTACTTTCAAAAAAAAAAGAGAGAGAGAGAGAGAAATGAAAAAAATCTTTACTTTGTAAATTTTGGAAATATTACTCCTACATCACAAAGTTTGGTTTTAAAATAAAAATCAAACAAACAAACAAACAAACAAACAAACAGGTATTTATTTATTTATTTATTTTTGTGGTGGTGGTGGTGAAAGTGTAGATTAGGAAACAATCTAAGAGCCCAAGGAATTAACATTTGCCATCGCACCAGGAACAGAAGGGTAACAGCTTGCAAATAAATCTTGGATTGAGGGAACCTGGTTGGATTAAATGTTGTTTTTGTTTGACTTGTTTAAATGGAGGCCTGATCAGAGCAAAGAACTCCCTGAGGCCCACAGGCTGAGGTGCAAACAAAGGTAGGCCTGCCTCTGAGGACTCAGGAATATGCAAAGCCCTGCACCTCCACACTGAGGCTGAATTTGAATGGCTTAAACCAGGCTGCACCATAAGGAGGCAACAATCAGCTCCCCGAGCCACTGGGCTTTACATATAAAGGTTATAAAATGTAAATGTATGACAGTGGCTGGGATGTCAGGGGTTTAAGGATGGAAATGTAACTTTGTATAAAGTATCTGTTTAAACTGGATGACCAATTAACAACATTAACAAAATTAAGAACTGTAAAGTTCCACGTGCATGTAACCTGGGCATGAGAGGGGAGTTCAGAAAAGAACTAGAGTTGAGTTTATTGCCCCTGATAGGCAGTGTCAATCAAACCAATGTGTGGGAGGCCTTATCACCCAGGTCTAAAGATGACACTGTTCATCATCAGTGCACCATTCTACACTACGAGAGATGACTATATGGGATATAAGCATTTTTTAAAATATCCATTTGGCCTTTTCGTCTGTTTTACTCTGTAGAGCACAATAACTTACACAATAACCACTTTATTTTTGCTCTTTTTCCATTTCATACCTTATCCAATACGATTTCCTTCAGCACCAGTGAAAGTGTACTTCAACAAACAGTGAATAATCATCATCACCATCATCATCATCATCATTAATATTCTTCTTGGGGGAAAAATACAGGTAGTGATATATCCAGTAGACTGTTTTGTGAGTTTTTATTTAGATAAATTATTCAAGAGCTAATTAGAATAGAATAGAACTTTATTGTCATCATACGCACAGCATCAGTGTACATACAACGAAATGTCATGCCATCCAAAACACACACAAGGGGGATGGTATGTCTTCTTGAGCCGCAGCCGAACGGTGACGCCACTTATTTAAAAAAGGTATATAAAAGAATAGTTGATGGTTTTGAAACTGCATTTTGCCAAATGCAATGCTTCTGCTGCTCTCCACATCAACTGTCTGTATCCAAGCCTGTTCAAATGCAACTGGTAAATAGGACTGTGACTAAAAATGGAAATTCTAAAAATCTTGTCCTTTGCATTTAGAATCTGTGGGAATGTGTGGGAAACCTTATGTGGTTCCATGGTATAATGGTTAGCACTCTAGACTCTGAGTTCAAATCTCAGTGGGAAAAAAAAAAATATATATATATATATATATATGGTAGAAATTAAATTAAGAAGCAACCAACCATGTTCAAGAATTTCCCTAACCAGTATCAAAGACTTTAGAAATTTTTTTTTTATTTGTTTGTTTTATTTACTTGAAAACTTACTGTAGCAATGTATTTAGTAAATTCCAACCTGCCAGTTAGAGTGAATCAGCCAGCTATTCCTGTTGTGTCAGTAAATGTCAGTCTGCCACTTCCTGCAGGAACCTGCTGACAGGCACCACAACAGTGCTAACTAGGGCCTTTAGAGGTGCAGGCTAATGGTTAGCTTGCCAAGACAACCTCAGCATTTCAGCATCTGTCTCTTTCTCATGTCAACAGGAAGGAAGATAACTGACAGGGTGGCACTTCTGTTTCCTGGTAATGCCAAACCAAGCTGCCCAACACTAGAATTGCCTATCAGTTGCAATTATGTTACATGTGATCTAAAGCCAGTTATGAATATATAAAATGGATGCTTACATAGTGCCACTAAGCACAACTATCAAAGACCTAATTTGATATTATCTATACACAAGTCAAAGTTTAAAAAGATACTGGTTTTTGATATGTTTGATAAGTCATGAATACCCAAACAGCAGCATTGTGCTTGCAGTCGTCAATATGGAAATGATGACTTTCCAAACGGCTGTGACTCTTTGTGAGTTGTGAACATTTGTAAGCATGAGAAGGTCGGGAGAAAAGACTCTTTTTGGAGAAGTGTGGAAACTTTTTGGAGGGAGGACGGTTTCAGGGGTTGTGCTCAAATCGCCGGAAAATTCAAAGTGGGAGAGTGGAGGGGGTGGATCTGCCAGAACAGAAGGGTGGAGGAGAGGTGGAGGGAGGGGTGATGTATGGATGCGTAAGAGTAAGAGTTTATTCACTGGCGTCTGAGGGAGCCTTTCAGAGCCACTGAGTGAGTGTCTATAGTGGAGCAATCAACCATAGGACTAGAAGGCTTTATCTCTAAAATACAACCCCACCTCCACCACCCCACTCCACCCTTCACACACATACACACACAGTCTTTCTGGTACCTGTGAGAGTCTCTCATGTGCGGCTAAGGGTGCCATTGAGGGAGACAGCAGGGAGAATGGCCCATGGGCAACAAACAATTCAGAGGAGTCTATCATTCTGTGTGGTGTTGTCTTAGGGCCTGAATAGAACCACTGTGACCCCACCACCTCCACCACCACCTCCTCCTCTCTTCTATATCAACCCCTCCTATCTGCTGCCAACCGCTCCACCACTACCATCTCCAACTCTCACAAACAGCCGCCATCTCTTCAGGGATAGGTTGACATTTTAATGCTACTGTAGTAGCATACATTTTCAGCATATCCCTATTTGATCAAAAATGGCATAGAAACATTTAAGGACTATATGTGCTACAGTGTTTTACAGTCATGCAAGGCTGAGTAGAACGACTCAATGCAGAAACATTGACTTGGTCTCGGTTCCATCTGGCTCTACAAAGTGTACCACAGTTTACTAATGTAACTTGCATTGCTCTCAGAGTGCAGGTGACGCATGTGGTTCCTTCATAAACTTGGGATTGGGACACTTGTACCCCCTCTACTTTTAAATTAGGCTTAAAGCTTATAATACGGGCTTGGCTCTGTAGACACTGAACCATTCCTGATGATGACAGTAGTCTAGAGGCTATCTGCTTTAGCATTTTTTTTAATTGACTGATGTAGTTGTAAAAATTAATTCATGTTTTGTTTGTTGGCAGTCTCAAGACTGTCTTTTAAACTTTTCTTTTCTTTCTTTTCAATTAGACTTATTTTTCAGGATCGGACAAATGGTAGAGCAAATATAGCAGCTTGTGAACTTAAACTTTGAACATGTTTAGATAAAATAATTTGAAATGAGGTGGCAGTGAACACTTGATAATTACACACATTTACTCTAATAAATATAAAACAATGGTAAAAATTATATTGAATAAATCAGAAAACTGTCTATAAAGTACCTGCAGTGGAATATGGTTAGACAGGTTAGACTTTTATGACTACTTTCTATACTAAGAAATTCATCCATCCATTTTTCTAGGTTTTCCAAACTATGTATATAGTGTTTAATCAGCTAGTGAAACCCCATAATTTGCCTGAGCATCCTGAGAAAGTAAATACAATCACACCAAAAGTGCAAAGAAGTTTTTTTTTGTTTGTTTTTTTTTGGCCTGCCATGTCTTTTTTTTGGGGGGGGGGGGGGGGTTTTTTTTTTTTTTTTTTTTTTTCGGTGGTGG
>VUQJ01004968.1:19123-35373 GCA_015108635.1 Andinoacara biseriatus
GTAACAGGTCGATATGAGGATGGGGTGAGGGAAAAAAAAAAAAAAAGTTAGCCACTGGCAGCTGGCCTTCACAGAGGGGCTGGTCAGTCATTGTTACAGAAACCTGAGCTCCTGCACATTAGCTGTAATGGAATATGACTCTACCTGCAGTATGTAGGATGTGGCCATGTGCACATTTATTTAATGCTTCAATCTTGTGTTTCTGATTGGAGATGGCAGGTTTTTAAAACTGTCCTCAGCTGAAGCCGTCTTCTTTATTTTCAGCTCATGTTGACATAAATGTTTTCACAGTTTTCCTCATTCAAAAGAGTGCACTGTTCTCCTGCCTGCATAAATGACTGAACGACGGCAACAATACTACCATGCAGTACTATCAAAGCGACACATTTCAAATGTTACTAAACACAAATAATTGTTGCCTATAGTTGTCTTTATGACTAAAAAAAAAAAAAATCTTCATCGGGACTGTGAAGATGTGATTTTAGGGTTGAATTTTTTATTTGATCCTATAACAAGCAAAAGTCCAAAAATCTGCAAGAGCAGGAAGTCCTCTTTTGGACAATACTATAGGATGTACTGATGTATTGTGTGGGTGTAATGATTTTGAAACCAAAACTGAATCTGCAACCTAAACATTCACGGTCTTGTGTTGTGAAACGTGCAGCAGCTTGCATGAATGAGCGTGACAGGACAGATTACGACAAAAATGGTTACAAGTGACTGATGGTGAACAAAAAAATTCTTCAGGAAAGGAGCAACATGACGTGGAGGAATATACAGCAGGAAAAAAAAAACAGGTCAAAAGGCAGGTCAAAGATGCTTATCAGTGCCCACAGGTGAAGCAGGTACCTTAGGATGAGGCAGGAAGGAATATTTTTAACGCTGATGATTATAAGCCATTAGCGTCAATGTTGGGTTCATGTTGCTAATGCTAGTTAGGCAGTTGAAGGCAAGTTGCCTCCCACCAGACAACCTTGCAATCAAAAGAGGGTCGCTCAGAGATTGAGGGTGTTGCACGCTCCATCTCTGGGTGACCAGTTGGTCGTTGCAACTACTTAATCTGTCCCAGACAGCAAAAATATTCAGCGCAATCATCAAACAACCACCAGTTTTTCCTGATTTTTTGCAAGCATTGTGCTATCCTATTTTTATTCTGGGGTGACTGAGCCAAGAGGATGTTTAACATAGTACAGTCACACTACTGTTATTTTTCCCTTTGTGATTCCTGCCTGTTTAAGTGATCATGCTTTTGATACATTTTTTTTCACGCATTAAACCCTAAAAATGACAGAAAAACCCTGAAGACTGCATCGGATTAACAAAGCTTAAGGTGGAGCTAATTTTAACTACTTCAGGCAAATTTTAAGTCACAGCATCACATTTCACAAACTGAACAAATGTTTTGTGTGCAAAAACTTTATCTTAATAGATAAAACCACAAAGTTAAGGATGAAGTATCTTCATCCAATCTGTAATGTAGAGAAGAAAATGCATAATGTACGCAAAATAGAAATGAAAAAATCCATCAAGTAAGGCAAAGTATGTACTTCTGGACACACTTATCCACACGTGCCTGCACACTATTGATAAAGCTTTAACACACTGCAAACACATCTCCCGCCAATACACAACAAAGTCCAAGGGTTACAATGTCTCTGAGATTAGACTAACACAAACGGGTGAAGACATGAGAAGCTGCTGGCTCATCAGGGGCCAGAGTTTGATCAGCGAGAGAGGAAACTAACCCTAACACTAGGAGACAGTGACTCTTCACATTCACCTAAAAACTGCAACCCACAGGACAGAACAGAATTATAACACTAGCAGTGAAATTATTTTAGAAACTGATTATAATATATACATAACTATTGTAAGATATTTAAAAACATTTCCAGCCAGTTTCACTTTGCAAACAGGTGTGTCAAGGATATCAACCGGACAGAGTACATGTGATACTGGCAAATCTCTCAAGCTCTATCTCCTCCTTATCATTGCAGACAATTTGGATTTACAACACATACTTGAAGACGGGGATTGTTAGCCTCTTTATTTCCTTTCATTAAGCTTTTGGCTTTGATTAAAGCTTGCTATTGTGTGTGTGTGTGTGTGTGTGTGTGTGTGTGTGTGTGTGTGTGTGTGTTTTATCAATAAGGACAGGGCAAGAGTCCTAAAAGCTTGCACCCCTTTCCAAAGAGCTTTGAACCAGAAGCTTTCCCTCTAATCACAGATCACACAGTCGCAGGTTAATAACTAGCGGTTGTGAGAAAATAGGCCAGACCCTTTGACACTGCAGAGACACAGTGACCTTCCCTTCTTTACTCTGTCATCGCTGATTAGCTGTCTGACTGTGTTTTGGCTGTAAAACGTCTGGTTTCATTGCCAATCCTGTGTTGCACCTCAGTGCTTTCGCTTTGGAGCAAGTTTAGGTTGTTTTAACCTTTTTTTTAATATATATATATATGTATATTTTACAGTCCAATGTCTGCCAACTGAGCAAATAGCGCAGTCCAGCTCAAATACAGGTGCAGTCAGTAATTCAATTGAATTGGAGCTATTGAAACCCAGTGTACACAGAAACCTCCATTATAGGTAGATTAATTTAGACAAGTCCTCCTGAAAACAAATAAATGAGAGTCTGTGCACTTAGGATAACACCACTGTATTTGTTAGAAGTGAGCAGCACCACATTGCACAAGAGAAAAGCAAAGCCCACCCCCACCCCACCCAGATTAATACAGATTTGCATGTTGCCTTGTGTTCTGGGTTTTCTGCTTCACTGTGCAAATGAGGAGCCACACCTGGCACAGACACAAATGAAATACAGAGTGGATGAAGTCGTCACACGGGCCATGCAGTGGAAACACTGGAGAGGTGAAAGCATAACTTGTAAAGTAAAACTAAATGCATCTGATTCACAATAAACAATCATCAGCACACTGGTGCTTTGCTGGCAAGATCCAGAGGATTCGTCATGAAAATGAAAAGTTAACTTGCAAGCTCTCGGGTTCAGTGTCAGTACAGGCGAGAGGTCAAGCGCTTTGTGCAACAGAAACTAATGAGAAATATAGAATGTATTGTTTTTAATTTCAGGAAAATTCACAAGAAACACAGGAGCAGCGTGGGTAATCAAGTTTGAGATTAGAGTCTGCTCCTGTCAACAGACTTATGTGTGACTAGCTATGCTGATAAAAATCAGTGGTTATGAATTGTCTGCACAAGCCTCAACCTGGGAAACACGCACATGGCCGCATTTCAAAGTCTATTCAAATTCCCTCCATCAAGAAACAAATCTGTGCTTTCTAAATTTACAGTACAGTGCAAAAGCACTGAGCCAACCCTCATTCCTTCGCTATGTTGCTTCCAAGGAGCCAGACTTTCTCATCATTTTGTTAAAGTGGTCGTGAGCAACAGTTCTCCAGGCTTTCTGACGGTCTTTTTTCTTTAGACATTGGCTTCTTTTTCACTAATTTTCATTCCAGTCCTTGTATCTGACCATTTTCAGAGAAATGTCTTTTGTTTGTTCTAGAATGCACATAATGGACAAATTAGCAAAAGTATCAATTTTAAACTGTATGTTTAAGCATTTTGTTAAGAAATAAGAAAAACATCAGCAAAGACCTGACAGATGCATCTGGCCCTTCAGTTGATCCATCTACTGTTCACTGAAGCCTCATCAGAAATGGTCTCAGTGGAAGGTTGGCTGTCAAGAATCCGTTCTTAAGGATAGGAAACAGGGAGAAAAGGCTGAGGTATGGCAAATTACACAAGAACTGGACTCAAGACTGCTCATTGATGGAGAACTAACTGAAACAAAAGTTTTTGATCACAAAATAAATTGAAGGAATATTGTAAATGTCTTCAAATTGTGTATTTAAATATAATAATCTGTTGCTGTAATGTACATAATAAAGTCATAACCAGCATCATATCCTGATAAATGTTGCTAATACAAACAAAGGCAGTACAATTTTAAGCAAAGTTTTAAAGATAAAACACATTTCATGAAAGTTTGACCTTATTTGTCCTTGGAAACGAGGTCAGAGATCCAAAGTAACCTGATATTCAATATACCATTCCCTATATGCCTGTATGCTGTCAACACAAACAATGGCAGTAAGAAACGTTGTACATGTTATTTTGTTATCGTTACTGTATTTGCTGTATGTTGTTACTATATGTACATACTACTGCGTGCAGTACTGTATTTCAAAAAGAGTGAATGCACAAGCTTGTGTTCTGTTGCAGAAGCTGCATTTTTAAAACAATGACAGGGATCTGATGCACGTAACACATCTTCAGGCCACAGTCGCTCAAACATGAAACTGAGTTTTGGATTTTGACAAACCAGCATAATTGGAACTCTAAATGTCAGATGGCCAAGGATGTGAAGATCAGCAGGATAAAAGGGGAAAAAAAAAATTTAGAAAAAGAGAAGAAGAAAATGTGACTAATAGATAAAAAAGAAAGAAAGAAGGCTAAATAATAATTAAGACCATGACATTAAATTTAGTATCTGAGAATGTAAAGCGCTGTGTTTCCAGATCCTGACACCCGAGTGTAAATAAATGTCATGATCTGACATTTGAGTTGGCAAAATGAAATGCCAGCAATGTTCCTGGCAAAACAGTAAGAGGTTAAAGCGAGCAAAAAGTAGATGATAATTTTATTGTTTGCATCTATAGCCTAATAAGTACTCACTTCTAGAAAGCTTGCTGCTTTATTATTAACTTCATTTTCTCTGTATACCCTTTTGGGAAACTTAAAAAAAGAAAAGAAAAAAGAAAGAATAAAAAAAACAGTGAATGAGTGTCTGCCCATTCAAGGACCTCAAACTTTTTATTGTCTAGTTTCTTTTTCATGATCATTTTCCTGTTTGCTTTAACATCAGAAGAAATGCAATAAGTATTCCGTGTTTCTGATTTCTTCCACTACTTTCCATCCATCCATCCATTCATGGGCTAGTGCCAGCTGTCATGGGGCAAGAGGCGCAGGACACCCTGGAGTCCAGTCGCCTTTTTTCAAGCTCCAGAGCCTGCACCCTGGACAGGTCGCCAATCTATCACAGGGCTAACACAGAGAGACAGACACCCATTCAATTTGAAACCACCAATTAACCTGACATGAATGTCGTTGGCCTGTGGGAGGAAGACAGAGTACCCAGAGAAAACATTCAAACTCCACAGAGAAAGGCCCCAGCCAGCCTCTAGACTTGAACCCAGGACCTTCTTGGTGTGAGGTGACAGTACTAACGACCATTAAGTAAAACAAAAACAAATGCAAAAAGCAGAGCTGAATCACAACACAGCATTTGATTATCGGAACTTAAAACCACCTTGCAAGAGAGCATTCAAAAAAATCAATCTTATATTCACTGCAGGCGCAAAATAAATGAAGCACAAATTTAAAAAAAAAAAAAAATTAAGTGCCTTTAGCAATGAATGTATTCTTAAAGGCTAACTGTCCGTTTACATTTACTCTGTCTATTGTCTGTATGTGGTTTGCATTTGAACCCATAGCTGCCCGTAATGTAGCTCAAGTGTAAGAGTTTAATTCAGGAACCTGTTTTACTGTGAGCCATTCTCAGGAGTAACACCTAAAGCGTTGCATCTTTGGGCAGCAGGAAGCCCAGCATGCTGACTTATTTGGTTACTTCCAATTAATTCTTTTTTGCATTAAGGTTGGCTGTTGATAAGATGAGACACTGTTGCCACCATGTGGTCTGGGAAAATAGTGTTCAAGATTTGTGACGGCTGAAAGGAGCCGCTGAATGAAGAATTTTTAAAAATACCCTGTCAGCTCAAATCTCACTTGTAGACTTGTGTATAGGTTGGTCATGTAATATGGCATTTTAGACAGCAGAATGACAGAATATAAGGACGGTGTATTCCCAGTGTGTTTGCCCTGAAGCTGCAAAAAAAAGTTTCTATTCCCAGGCTTTAAAGGTAAATTCAAGGTCACCTCCTGTCTGTACTGCATATTGCTGTGGAATTACTGACATTATCCAAAACAGAACAGAAAATCAGAACTAACAGAAAATAAATCATATATATCAGAGGTCTGCAGCTCTCAGCATAGTGTAGTACAATCCAATTTATAGCCCTCACTTGACACACTTCTACTATCTGCTTGTTCCTCTGCAGCATAAAACTTAGAAATAAAATGGGATAGAAATGAAATCAGTTCAAAGGACCTTAAGCACATTCTGCAATGTAGCTCGCTACAAGAGACAGGAATCCTGAATTAAAGTGATGTTTTCATGCCTTTTGGCTCTTCACAGTCAGAGAGATTTTTATTTTCTTTCTCTGTTATCTGTTTCAAAGTGTGCAGATCAACAAAAGGCTTAAAGTTTTGTAACTGACAACAAGTAAGTAATTTGATTTGGTATAAAGAAAAAAAAAGAGCTCTCCAGACAAGTGGAGGCATTCAGATGTCCAGTGGGCTCAGCAGTCTGTGAATGTTTGGGCAAATAGTTCAACAATTCAATAAAACATTTCTAAAGGATTCTGAGATTCCAGAGAAATCTCTGTATGCAAGCCAAACGGATATTAAAAAAAAATTGAAAAACAAGAAGTGGATTTAAATTTATTTTAATCCACACAGGGTCAAAATCATACATACAAGTTCAAATACAAGTATATACATACAACCTCACTAATATTTAGCTAAATGTCTCTCAGAAAATTGCACCTCAACCAGACATTTTTGGTAGCTATCAACAGCTTCTGGCATAGTTCTGGCTGGATGTGTAACCACTCTTGTCAGAATTGGTAGATTTCATTTAAATTAGTTGGTTTCTTGGCATAGACCAAGCTTTTAAGCATAGTATACACATTTTCAATAGGGTTGAGACTGGGATTTGGGGAAGGCCATCCCAGAAGCTTAATGTTAACCTGCTTCATCCATTCCAAACCCAGTTTTGATGTGGTTTGGGATCATTGGCCTGTTGGAACACTCAACCATGTTCAAGTTTCAACCATTGAAGACTTTGGAGGTAGTCCTCCTCCTTCATTATTCCATCTACTTTGAAATTTCCAGCTGCCCACATGGACAAGCCAAATGCCTTCTAGGTAAAAGGTACTGGTGTATTGCACATTTGAGCTTGAAGGTGTCGATTTTGGAGCAGAGGGTTCTTTCTTGGTCTGCACCCTCTCAGTCAATGGTGATATAAAACTCGCTTCACTGTGGACAGTAATGATGGTGTTCTAGCATTTTCCAGTTTATGGCATGCTTGAGCTCATGGGTTGTTCTTCAACATCCTAACCAATTTCCTCTCATCTGAGGGTGACAGTTTGGGTCTTCTTCTAGACCTTGGTAAAGTGGTGACACATCCAGATAACTTGTATTTACAGTTGAATCTGCAGTTGTTTATAAATGGCTCCAAGAGACTTTCCCAACTTGTATAAATCTGCAATTCTTCTTCTTAGATCTTCATTGAGTTCTTTGAAGTTTCCCATTGTTCTGAGTATTGATCAATCAATGAGTGCTGTCAAACAATTTCATTTTATGCTGGCAAAGAAAGTTGTAATAATTCACTAACAAGAAGTTGATATGGTTTGGCCTTGTCAACTTAAAGACACTGTAGAAACTTCAGCACTACCACCAGTGAGTGTATGTATATATTGGAGCTCATATGTATAATTTTTTGACCCTGTGTAGATTAGAGAAAATCCAAAAATAAATTCAAATTTGTGCACCCACTGCTTGTTTTTAAAATTCACTACAGAATGTTCTTAAAAGAGAGGGTAATACTGTGGGAAACATGCCTCTGTCCCAACATTGTAGAAAATATTTTAACGATCATAAAATTTGTGACGAGCATATATTTTTCAAAAATCAAAATGAGCTTCAACACTTGACATTTTCTTGCATTTTGTCTTTATTTATATTTTACCCAACCTCCCAACTATATGGGAAATGAGGCTTTAACATGAACATAAGCTCAAATCTAAGAAAAAAGCAGAGAGCCTTGACCACTCTGATGTCCCGCTCACTGAAGCGTTTCTATGGTTTATAGAAGTGATGGACACCTGAGTTCAGGGTCAGGTCTGACAGTCGTAATCACTGTTCCTGTTCTGTGCTCCACATTCACACAATTCACAACCTCGGCCTTTACACATCATCCATCTTTCTCATCTCGTGCTATATTCGTTCCCCCACCTCCTCGTCTTTGCACACTGAGAAGAGCACGAGGATGCAACTTTACCACAAAGATAAATGGGAACTGCATCATGCATCTATACAGAATATTTGAAGAACATGTCAGGTTTAGGAATTATTTCATGCAGCACTGACACACCTTTCTCGTCAGCTGGGAACGGTAACACAGAGCTGCATCAGCTCCTGAAAAAAAAAGTCATTAAAACTTTCTCCCTTGAGATCAAAATATGTTCAAGAATCATTATCAACTTTGTCTGTATTAATTCTGCAGAGTCCACTGCAACATGCTGCAACAAAGATAATTTGACCATTGGGACAAATTCAGCAACTGATTTTCTGACTCACTTTCCAGTGTTTGCTTGTTTGTGTTCAATTCTCACTGTAATGTCTGAGGATGAGTAAAATTTTATTCAGCCAGATGCTGTGTGGCAGTGGGAAACACTCACTATGAGATCGCTGCCTACAGTTCTGTCACTGACCTTCAGTCACTGGCCACTAGCCACTGCTCACACAAATAGCTAATTAACCAATCACATCAAAGCAATCCGATGCATTTAGTTATGCAGACATGGTCAAAACGTCCACCTAAAGTTCAAACCATTCATCAGAATTGGGAAGTCGGCTATTGGTACTAGATGGGGGGATCTGAGTATTTCAGAAACTGCTGATCTACTGCAGATCTACCCACACAACCTACTCTAGAATTTACAGAGGATGGAAAAGAGAAAATATCTAGTGACTAACAGTTTTCTGGGTGGAAACGCCTTGCTCAATTCAATTCAATTCAATTTTTATTTATACAGCCCCAATTCACAACAGACAGTCGCCTCAAGGCGCTTTGTATTGTAAGGTAAAGACCCAACAATATTGTTGATGTCAGAAGTCAGAGAAGAATGGCCAGACTGCTTCAAGGTGATAGGAAGGCAACAGTAACTCATATATCTACTCAAGGTATGCAGAAGAGCATTTTTCAGCACACAACCTTGAAGCAGATTGGCTACAGCAGCAGATCCCACTCCTGTCAGATAAGAGAAATAAATTTAATTCACACAGGCTCACCAAAATTGGACAAGAGAAGAGTGGAAAATGTTGCTTGGTCTGACGAGTCTTGATTTGTGCTGCATCAGTCAGATGGTAGGGCCAGAATTTGGCTGAATATAAATCCATGGATCCATGCCTTGCATCGAAGGTTAACGCTGGTGTTTGGCAGCGGTGATATTTTCTTGGCGCACTTTGGGCTCCTGATTACCAACTGAGCATTATTTAAACAGCCTACCTTAGCATTGCTGCTGACTATGTCCTTCACTTTATGAGCATGGTGTACCCATCTTCTGATTGTTGCTTCTAGCAGGATAACACACCACGTCAAAAAGCTCAAATCATCTGAAACTTTTTTTTTAACATGACAGTGAGTTCACTGCACTCAAATGGCCTCAAGAGTCACCAGATCTCAATCCAGTAGAGGACTTTAAGGATGTGGTGGAGCAGGAGATTCAGATCATGGATGTGCAGCTGACAAACCTGCAGTAACTGCATCAGTTCCTGGTTCGTATTATTACTTTGCTTAGTCCTGCTGTTCATCAATTTGCATCTCAGCGATCTTAGAGACTTATTAATCCCTGTCATAGACACCACCCATTCCAGATACTGTAGTAATTTTTATAAATCTGGGATTAATATTCACTTCTTAAATGCCTTTCTCTGTTTTGAAGGCATAGTGAGGTGATAAATAAATGGAATCAGCAGAGTCAGAGTTGGAAGTTTAGCCTTTTAACCACCCTAGTATGGCTAGTTTGATCAGTAAATCAGCTGTTTTTTTCCAGATCAAAATAAGGAAAGTCATCTAATGACTTAATATTTTTAATTTATGCCTTCAGTGTTTTCACACATCAAAAGAAATGTCTCATTTGCATTAAAGGGTACCTCTTTTTTTTTCTTAACAGTGGATTTAAAAAAAAAACAGACCAAAAGTGAGTATTCTCCAACATCACAATAATAATCTCATTATCTTTCACTTGGGGGGCAATTCATCCCAGGTGATTAACTACTTGTCAGCATCAGGTCGATTAGAACCGTCACCTGTAATTAACAACAATTTTAAAATGAAGCCCAAATGCAGTGGCAGTTGACATTGAACTGATGCTGTGTAACTTGATTTTGTCAGTGGGTGCAAACTGCTCTGTCAAAAGACAGAGACATGAATCAGCAGTAGCGGCTGCCAAAATGACTGACAAAGTCACTCACTAACACAGCTACAGCAGCTGAAGGTTGGCACTTATGTCACATCAGATAAATGTGTGAGTGTGAACAGCCATAAAGAGAGGAGGCTCAATCAGAGTGCTGGCTGTAACTCAGTTTTATAGTTCATTTAGACCAAAGAGGTGCCCAAAATATGCAAAAGTCTTTCTTTGCTCTCGGTGATGTGATGATCTTGCACGAGAAGTTGCTGATGGGGCTTGTCATTCAAAGTGGAAAGCAGTTTAATGTGGCCTATTAAAAAGTAAAATTAGTCGTAGTTTGTGCTGCTCTTGAATTACCTGCTCAAAATTTATTGGGGACTGGCGCTCACATTTATATTACTGATGAACTAAAAAGAAAAATCCGCAGCTTCCATGTGTTTTCAGAGCAAAGTCAACACATGTGCAGCAGTGCTCACCCATTTCATTAAAAATACACACTGCAGCTCAGCAGTGGTGAAAAATAGTCAGACATTGGAGCAGTGGAGCAGTGGACCGGCTGCACTTTATTTCTGACAGTTTCATGATTAGCAGGGTCATCATCTCAGGCTCTTGACCAACACATCTCTGTCTTTCTCATCTCTCTTATCTGACTTTCCCTGCACTCCTTGCATTTTTTGCATGTGTTTCATTCCTGGATTTTTATTTCACAATTTCTTTCAAAATCATTTTGTGCACCGGGTGAGTGAGCACTGTTAGACTACAACAAAAGGGGGCTTTGGTTAAATAAAAATGAGAACACCTTTTTCGTAAGAGATGGTCGTAATGATCCAGCCTTATTTTCCTGCCATCCTTTTGTCAGTTCGAGTTGCAAGAAGCATGCATCAGGCTACAAGATGTGGATGTTCTCTGTTCCCATTACAGTGAATCAGCAGTGTATGAAACAATCCCATCTGCCGCACCGCCTGCTCGTTTTTATTGTTCCATTCACTTTTCCCCCTGTAATGTGGACTCATTTTGGTATGTATTGATTCTGTATTAAACTGGGGAAATGTTGGTTTGCAGAGAAAGCAGAATGTGTAAGACAGGCTGAGTTGAGTATCACCTTGATAAGAAAAAAAAAATCTGAAAAAGAACCTGTTAAGATGATCTGACTCACACAAGTGAGCCTGGATGATCCCCTGACTCAGCAGTTAATCATCACTGTAACACAGCCACACCGCTCATCATTTAATTAGAAGCGCTAGATAGTCAGCCGACAGGAGATTGGTGGTAATCTCCTTTAGTGTACTCATATTATTGTTGTGTAATGGGAAAGAAATTTATGTCATAGTTTCTAAATGAGCATTTATGTAACATTTTAAACAACTAGGCTTAGTTTTAGGTTACTCCCACTGTTTGACGATCCACCACTAATTTTAAGTCTTTGGATAAAAATACCAGAAATGAATCTAAATTAGCTTTTTGACTGATACCATTGGCTTCACGAATGTCTGACTGCTTCCCCGAGGGCACATTCCTCAAAGTAATTAGTGGCTCTACACTGAAAGAGTATGGAGTGACTAATTACCCAAATTATCACACTGGCTCATTAGTTTCTGATGGTTCTTGACACTGCTAAGGCACTTTTCAAACAATGGTCGAAATTAGACTGTCAGAATGTCACTCATGCTGTGAAATAATAGCTGTGCAGCTAATCAGATGCGGAAAATTAAATCAAGGCTGTTGTATTGCGCACGGTGTCTTATTACTCCCATTAAAAAGTGAAAGGGCCTTCCAGAGTAATATCAGTCCCTGTAACTGTTTGCGGAAATCCCACACAAATGAACGCACCCTTTGTTTTCCGACATGTCCCTATGCATTTAGAGGCATCAGCTGGTCTAAGTCGGTGAACGGGCAGGTAATCTGGTTCAGTTCACTGTCACTGTCCATCATAGTTAATCATAACTCAGAACAGCCTTTGCATTGCGTGCCTGTGCATTTGAATCATGAAGGCTTGTTGCATCTGTGAAGAAGGCCAGACAGCACTCCAGCCAGACTCTAAGCTCCCACTCAAGGTGCTCAGGAACTATTACACCTGCGCCATCGAGAGCATCTTGCGTGGGAGCGTCACCACCTGGATGGGAAACTGAACCAAACAGGGCGTTTTGTTCTGCCAAACAGACCATCTGAACCACCCTCCCAGACCTGCTATTATTTACACCAATCAGTGCAGGTTAAGAGTTATCCTATCTTATCTTATCTAAATTCTTGTTACATGAAAGTGGCAAACCAAGATCTTGGCCTTACACCTGACTGGGAGCTTTCTCTGCAGGCTGTGATTATTAGAGTACAGTTATGCAAAATTAGTTTTTTAGCACAAATCGCTGAGGTCCATCCTTTCAGATAAGAGGAAACAATTAACTGTCACTGGGAAAAATGCAGACAAGTTTACTGAGAATATGTGGTTCCCTGCAGCAGTTCAAACTGTCAACATTGTAAGACTAGCGAATATTCTTGATACTCAAAATGTAAAACCCTACTCACATCACCCTTTGTTCTCCTGCCACACATAAGCCTAAATTTGTACAGAGCTGTGAATATGAAATGGGAATGAGCCTGACATTTGCTGAACAATTTCCTAAGGACCTCTTTCCTATTACATGAGTTTTAGTGCCATTTTTACACCAATTAATGTATAATCTTTGTTTCAATAAAGCCTGCATTGCTGTGAGGACTTACTCTTAAAAAAAAAAAAGACTTGTGCAGTTAGTGTAGACATGTGTATAGATCTAATTGAATGATTTGAAGTGTTTGTTTTTTAATGACTGATAAAAGTTATTTTCGCTTGTTATTATTGGGTATTATCACCAGATGACAGGTGAGGTAACAGTGCTAACCACTGCAACAGTCATAAAAACATTAAAAGCTTGCAGATTTTGCCTCAAAATGAAGTTTTAAAATGTTAAAAATATTTTTTACCACCATCTTTACCGTTCCAGGATTCTCCCAGACATTTGAGTTCAGCATTCTCTGCCACGCTACGGTCGCACACGATGACGTCAGTGACACTGATCTGAAATAAAAATTTTAATAAAAAGTAAGTTAGTCTGCATAATCTTAGATGAACACTGCTCATGTTTTGGCCCACAATAAAGCTGTCCCTATTGATTTATTTTTAATTTTTGGTATAGCTCCAAAAGCTGGATTGTCCAAAGCAGATGGTAAAATGACTGTAGCCTACATCAGAGAGTTCTAGAAGCTTCCTCCCCAACCCCTCTTTAACATGGCATCCCAGAGTCTCAGCATACTCTGCACTAGTCTGACAAAGTCAATTTTGGATACGGGCTCCAAGACTGTCGCAGCCATGGAAAGCCAGGCCATCTTCTCCTGCTCCATCAGAGATTAAATGGTCTTTGGTAAAAGTTGAAGTACTGGTTCTGCTTATTTATTTAAGTAAAAGTTAAAAAGTACAGGCTCTGAAATGTACTCAAAGTAAGAAAGTAAAAGTGGCAGGTTGTATAAA
Source organism: Andinoacara biseriatus (assembly GCA_015108635.1). Taxonomy (NCBI): domain Eukaryota; kingdom Metazoa; phylum Chordata; class Actinopteri; order Cichliformes; family Cichlidae; genus Andinoacara; species Andinoacara biseriatus. The sequence goes on from VUQJ01004968.1 coordinate 32,963, forward strand.
TATTGAATTCAGTGAATGAATCTCAGCATCAGCAGCTTTGATTCAAACTCATGTAACCTGTAACTCTGACCATCAACACAGACACTGTGCACCAGTCCAACACAGAGCTTTACTGTCAATATAGTACAGCAAGCTGACCTCAGCTGCAGTATTTTCATACAATCTTTGAATTACACAAAGCTAGCATAGCTCAGTTTGTTTTAAACGTGTTAAAAACGTGATAAACCTAAAGTAACGAACCTGTTTGGAAAATGTAAAAAGTAAAAGTAAAAAGTGGTCAGAAAACTAAATACTCATGTAAAGTATGGATACCTTAAAAATCTACTTAAGTACAGTGAGAGTATTTATACTTTGTTTTATTTAGTATTTGTACTTTGTTACTTGCCACCTCTGCTGTGCACCAGCTGCACAAAAGACATGACTGAGTGAGTTTGGTGTGGACGAACTTGTCTGGCCTGCACAGAGTCCTGACCTCAACCTGACAGAACACCTTTGGGATCAATTAGAGTGCAGACTGTGAGCCAGGCCTTCTCTCCAACGTCAGTGTCTGACCTCAAAAATGCACTTCTGGAAGAATGGTCCAAAATGTCCCATAAACACTCCTAAACCTTTGGAAAGCCTTCCCAGAAGATTTGAAGCTGTTATAGCTGTGGCCAAAAGTTTTGAGAATGACACAAGTATTGGATTTCATAAAGTTTGCTGCTTCAGTTTTTATGATGGCAATTTGCATATACTCCAGAATATTATGAAGAATGACGAGATTAATTGCAAAGAAGTCTCTTTTTCCCATGAAAATGAACTAAATCCCAAGAAACCCTTTTCCACTTCATTTCAGCCCTGCCACAAAAGTACCTGCTGACACCATTTCAGTGAGACTGACACACAGGTGAGAGTGCAGACAGGGGCGTGGCTAGAGATCACGCTGTCATGCTGATTCAGTTTGAATAACAGATTGGATGCGTTAAACGGAGGACGGTTCTTGAATTTTCCCCTGTGAGGGATCATGCGCAGTCGTCACTGCTTTGCATAAAAAGCGCTCTACATCCATGGGTTTTGCTGCTAGTAAGATTACACCAAAATCAACCATATAATTTTAAAGAGGTTCAATTGTTGTAAAGAAGGCTTCAAGTGCCCAAGAAAGTCCAGCAAGAGCCTTGACCATCTTCTAAAGGTGATTCAGCTGCAGATTTGAGGAAACCGCCAGTGCAGAACTTGCTCAGGAATGGCAGCAGGTGAATGCATCTGCACCCACAGTGAGGCGAGGAATTTTGGAGGATGGCTGGTATTAAGAAGGACAGACTGATATTCTGCAACAAGTAAAGGGATAGGACTGCTAAGGACTGGGGTAAAGTCATTTTCTCTCATGAAGCCTCTTTCTGATTGTTTGGGGCATCTGGAAAAACAATTGTCTGGTGTATGTGTGTGTGTATTTATTGGTTTGGACTGAAAATGATGTCAAGGTTCAGACTTACTTTTCACACCTATTGTACATTTCAAAATGTTGCTCAACAGAATGTAGTGACTGTATTTCAAGATGTAAACCGACAGTTGATGGACAGTCACTCTGAAATCCTCACAAGACGCCAGTGGTCACATTTCATCATTGTGACCAATTATAATACAACAAGTGATTGCTCATTGATCAGAGTTTTAAGTGTCTAAAGCTTCATACAGATTAGTTTCAGTTGGTGATTGCCAGTGTAAAGTGTGGTAAATGTTTAAATGCTGGAGAATTGTCTGAAACCCTGACAGCTGACTTAATGTCCACATTGCCTTTCTGTATAAATGAGGAAATGAAAGTGCATGTCAGATGGGTGGTTCAGGCGCAGTAGAAAGGGAAGAGTCAGAGAAAAACTTTGCCAGGTTAGGTTCACGTGGTCTTTCCCCCCGTGTCCCCCACCTCAGGGTCAACAATCTCAGGTTTTTTACTGAACCTGCTTTCTGGAACAGGAACCAGGCCAAAGGCAAGGCTGCTAATACAGGCACCCATCTGCAGGGAACTTTCCTCTCCTCTTTCAGTATAATGGCCCTGAGGTGTGAAACACAACGTCAAAAAGAAAATGCAACAAAGTTTCAAAAACATTTTCTTGCTTTTAATGGATGGATGGAGTCCAAGTTCCTAGTTACAGGGAAAATTCCTTATGATTTCAATGACTGAAAGTACCAGTAATAGGAATGACTGGGTTGTGGTTTCCATCCATGCAAATTCAAAAATGTAAGTGGTGGGATTTCTGGCCTTTTTTGTAAAGTGCTTGAGGCCATAAGTTGTGGTCTGTTTGCGTCGCTATAAGCAAATAACCCCACCATATCTCATAGAACTCATGGTATATTATCCTTTTGGACCACTTCACTCTCTGAGAACAGGCTTTCTTTCTGAAAGTTTCTAAAAAAAAAAAAAAGCCTTCAGTTTT
>VUQJ01004968.1:39017-49469 GCA_015108635.1 Andinoacara biseriatus
CAAACTCGCGGCCCAAGGGCCGCATCCAGCCCTGCCCTCAAAAAAGTATCTTAAAGGGCCAAAAAGTCTTATATTTTTGACATCAAATCGTGGACCGGAAGTAGGGGGTGGGGCTGGATGCGGCCCGTGGGGCTGGATGCGGCCCATGGGCCGCGAGTTTGAGACCCCTGGTTTAAACCTTCAGCTCTTGTGACTAATCTGTGAACCATCCTCACCCCTTAGCATGCGGTGACTGAGGCTGAGGCCTGAAGGCGCTGGTGGTCCGTTGGTGGCAGCAGGAGCAGGAATCCAGCTTAGATGAAGGATGAAGAGCCCGGTGCACAGATGTAGGGATGTGGAGCACAGCCGTGGGCAGCCCGGGGCTGGGGGAGGAACCAGCTGCCTACAGGAGGAGCAGCGCATCCCTATCTCCAAAGACGTCATCACTTCCTCTTCTGCCTCGGCCATGTGGTTCATCAAGGATGCCTGCGGCATTGTGTGCGCCATCATTACCTGGCTGCTGGTGTTGTATGCCGAGTTCGTGGTGCTGTTCGTGATGCTGCTGCCCTCCAAGAATCTGATTTACAGTATTGTGAACGGGACTCTGTTCAACACTCTGGCCTTCCTTGCTCTTGCCTCACACCTCAGGGCCATGTGCACTGACCCTGTAAGTCAGGTTACTTGGGATTATTCATGCATACAAATTCTTTTAATTCAGTGTCATGCAGACAAGTAAATGCCCTGTTAGCTTTATATATTTCAGATTAATGTAGTAGACCTTTAATAAAATGATTATGATGATTGATGAGCTGCACATAATACTGAAGTCATCTACGTTATGTGCACGTTTCCTGCTAGGGGGCGGTACCAAAAGGGAACGCTACTAAGGAATACATAGAAAGCCTTCAACTGAAACCAGGACAGGTGGTCTACAAATGTCCCAAGTGCTGCAGCATTAAGCCTGACCGAGCACACCACTGCAGGTAGGGCAGAAAGGACATGAAATTCCCGCTCTAGCATTTGACATTCACAAACCCAGTCCTGTGCTTCGCTTTGGTGCAGTAAAAACCCCAGTTTTAACCTTTCATAATGTGTGAAATTAGTACAGTGCCTGTTCTTAGAGTGTGCGGCCATGTTACTCATTTCTAGATATAGTTTACATATAGAGCCCATCTGACATAGCATGTTTGAGACCAACACTGATATTTGTTCATTTAAAAATCTGATATAGTACCATTTTTTTCCTCCCCTTACAGATACATGAAACATAAACAGATTTCCCAAATGTGTTATGTGTAGCTATTTATGCATCTTTACTAAGATAATATAACAATGCAGTTTAAAATAATCTTGTTTTATTGTCACATTAAGTTGTGGATTACTTGTTTACGCTCTGCCCGACTGCTGGGATGAGCTGGTGGTTGTGGGTACAGTATTTTAAACCTGTTACCAGCAGGGAGGTTACAGAGTGTCCTCTGGTGGATAAACTATGCATCATTAACTCGAAGATGGTTGAACATTTCATTTATCAGCCATTAGAAATGCAGACACTGATATATCAGCATATAGCTTAAGTAGTGATATATATAAATCAGGCTCTATTTACAGATATCCTCTAAACATGGAGACAAGTTTTGAAAAGAGAACTAGTTTCAGGGTTGAACGTGTTTGGGTGTGATTGCTTCTAATTGCAGATACACAAAACATGCAGATTGTGATTTGCAGCTTTCTCTAAAACCAATCATCCAAACATCAGTGACAGAAGTCCTTTATCACAGGAAACCAAAATTAAAATTAAAACTTATACCAAAAATATAGCGTGTGCCTCTCGTGCTACCTTTGTGACAACCTGGTTTAGTTTCAGAATTTTGTTTAAGGGTTAAGACTTTAATAATTATCACACCCCCCCACAATAAAAATGTCACATTTTTATTGGCTTTCACAAGTGCTGTTAAACAGAGCAATGATTTTTGTAACACAACTCACTCTCCAGGATTGTGTTAATCTGGTTAAAAAGTCCTCTGCCCTCTCTCCTAGACCTCTCCATTCCTCCACAGGGGTATGTCATCTGGACCAACCGCCTTTCCACTCTTCATCCTCTTCAGAGCTGCCCTCACTTCTTCCTTACTTATCCTTTGCACTTCCTCATTCACTAACTTTTCTCCATCTGTCCTGCTCTCTCTCATTTTCTACATTCATTACCTCATCATAGTACTCCATCCATCTTCTCAGCACACTCTCTTCACTTGTTAGTACATTTCTGTTTCTATTCTTAATCACCTTAACCTGCTGCATATCCTTCAGCAGCTCAATCTCTCTGTAGCCAATCAATACAAGTCTTTTTCTCATTCTTTAGACTCCAGCCTCACACAAACTCACTGTAAGCCTTTTTATTTGTCTTTGCCACCTCTCTCTTTGCCATACCTCCTTATCACCTGTGTCATTCATCTGCATGTCCAATTTCTACTCTTCCCATGGGGACACCCCTTTGATTTCCAACTTCAAACTCATGATCCTGTACCACACTCATCACCTCCATCTCCACAACATTATTCACATACCCTTTGCTTTAAGATTACCCCTACCTGATTTATCTTCATATCTTCCACCTGGTCGCCTGCATGCACAGTGTATCTTCCTTCTCTCCATCATATTAGCCTCTTCCTTTGTCTTCAGCCAACAGTAGTAATGTTTCCACCAACACTCACCGAAGGCAGTTGTTGACCGAAGCCCTGATTGATCCAGTATAGAAATTTTATTCCTTATGATCAATATGCTTGATTTGGATGTCCTTCCTGACCCAAACCTTCCCGTTTAGCTGGACTTGGGACTGGCAGTAGGATTACTCTCATAAACATCAGTTCCAACAGATTTATAGTGAAGCTACATTCTCTTGCACATGCATAAATACTTTTTTTTAAAAAATAGCAGTTGCCTTCCAAATAAAAGCAACAAATTTGTATTGTGATTTCTTACAAAATCACAAAAACCAGTAAGTCATCTTCAGATGGGTAGTTTACCAAACAGCATTTGGATCCCGTATACTTATTTACATTTTTGAATTCTAATTTCCCATTCACCTCACGTGGGCCAGTGAGGGACAACCACTGGGCCAGATGTGGCCCGGGAGGCGCACAGTTCCCAGATCAGCTGTAAAGGAAACACCGATAAGAGAACCACCTTAACTGAAATATGAGACAAGCTCATCCAAAATAACTCAAATTCAGTACTGCTCTTACTAAGTTCTCCATTAGATCCAAGAAGTGTGAAGTGGATTGGATGAATTGTTGAGATAGGTGATGGGCAGATCATTAGTAGTAGTATAGGGTATCAGGCTTTTTAATTGCTCTGTAATTAAAGTTGTGTGCACTTCTCTTGTTTCCTCATTTTAGTAACTAGGTTTTTGCTTAGTAAATCATGTTTATAGGCGTGATTGTTGTCTATTAGTGGGGAAAACTCTGTCAACCATATTGCAGCGCTTTACAGTAAAGCAACATAATGAATCTTCTCAGGAACTCCAGTAATGTCTCACTGTTTGCACAGAACACCCAGTATTAGCACTGATGTTACCACCAGCTTCTTGTTCTCTCCACTGCAGAGAATCTAAATCCTTAAACATTAGTCCTTACATTAAACCACTTCAGTTTGTCAATTTATCTCTTTCACGTTGTCTTTTAGTTCTTATTTATTGTCAAAATGTTTTCATTCTGGTTCTTGGTGGCAGAATTGGCACTGTGAATTTGAATATGTTTTATTTGCATCTTGCACTTCTCTCACAGTGTTTGCAAACGCTGCATAAGGAAGATGGACCACCACTGTCCCTGGGTCAACAACTGTGTTGGAGAGAACAACCAAAAGTATTTTGTGCTTTTCACAGTAAGTCCATGTTAGGAGTGAGTCTCTGAAATGAACAGAAACCTGAAGGTCACACCTTTATGTTGCATTATGCGCAATTCCTGAAGACAAATTGCTAGTGGTTACTGTGTAAATGTAGCACAGTTTCTCTGTTTGTGTGTTTGTGATTAGACTGTATGATCAGTTGCTGCTCAATACATCCTCTTTCTCATTCTTCTCTAAACCTAGATGTATATTGCACTCATTTCTCTTCACGCTTTGGTAATGGTGGTCTTCCATTTCCTCTACTGCTTTGAAGATGATTGGACAAGTAAGTGCTTCTTTTAACTTCTCTTTAGCTTTCAGACAGAAAAAGAACAAAACCCCAAATGTGAATCTTCTCTGAAATGCAACAAAACCATTGAAATGAAACCATTTACTTGAGTTTATGTTTTGTATATAATTTATATATTACATAATGATCTTGTAATATTCTCCATATTTGTTTCCATTTCTTAAACCACCATACAATACTAGTTAAAATTTTGGACACGAATGGGTGAGTGCGTCCAAACTTTTAACTGGTACTGTATACCTGTCAGTATCAGTGGCTTTCATCAGCAGGTACACGTTCAGTCAATGCAGTTTAGTTACTGTGTCTAACAGTAATGCTCAGTGTTTTCATATCTCAGTCATACTTGGGTTTCATGTGTTAATGCTGAGGATCACCAGAGCATTGTTCAGAACTCGCAGTTAGTGACAGGTTGCTGCGAAAGGCCAACTGTAGTGACAACAAATGTCTAATAAAGCCTCGGGTCTGCAGAGGGCTGGACGCTGCTCTCACAGGCGGTCATTTACTCAGCTTGACTGCTCGTACTTCAGTTCTATTATTCTAAGGAGGCAGCAGACATTTTTACACTGGGCAATTCACACCAAAACAATCTAGTTGGATAAACAGCACTGTAGGCCACAAGGAAAATCTATACATTTGATTTTGCATGTATGTATATAAAAGGTACACACACCTGGCCAATGAAGAACCCTGAAGTCTAAAGTCAAAATTAAACCCTCTGCTGCTGCTAGAATGAAGAACTAAATAGCACTTGCTCATCCTTCCAGTTAACAATGAAGCCATAACTTCCTGATCCCAAATAATATCCTTCCAGGAGCTGACATATGCACATACCTGTTGACGTCAGTGCTTTGAACCCTCACTGTAGAGCTGCAGCTGAATGCAGTAGTTTCTTTGATAGCACTGTAGCAGTCCCTCTATGAACCTCTTTGCCCTTTCACTTCTCTGCTTCCACATCCCTCCCATTCCCCCAGAGTGCAGTACCTTCTCTCCTCCAGCAACAGTCATCCTCCTCATACTCCTGTGCTTTGAGGGCCTCCTCTTCCTCATCTTCACCTCTGTGATGTTCGGCACCCAAGTCCACTCCATCTGTACCGACGAGACCGTAAGTGACCCAATTACTGCCCTGCTGACCACCAACTTATTTTAAATCTTCTGCTCATCAAGACTTCTCCCTGCTGCTGCAACTATTAACTTCTTTAATGAATATCTTTAATGTCCCAAAACACCAACTGATGTCCCTTACTCTGCAGTCTGATGTAGCAAAATCCCATCCTACAGTAACTGTTTTAAAAATTGAGTAACTGCCAAAACAGACTTCAATCTAAAGTGCTCTAAAGGCAAATTTCTAGTTTGAATGAGACATGATGCATACAAAGACTTCTATACAGCCTGATTTTGTTTTTACAGTTAAAGGAATTCACCTCCTGATGGCTGCGACAAAACCTGAATTCTTTAGCTGCAGCTTGGCCACATTAAATTCATACTGGCCTTTAAATTATGAGGAATCTTACACGGGTTAGACTGTGGCTGCATCGCTCGGTAATTGTCACTGCTAAAGGAGAGACTAGATCTTTTCTCACATGAAACATTTAGAAACTTGCATGTGTAACTTATAACAAAAATGATAGCTACATTTAATTTAGGTCAGTCCTTTCCAGACTCGTGTTGTACCAGACTGTACACAGTTGGATTAATGTGAAACCTAATGAACTCAGCCATCATTAAAGTGATTCTATACTCCTGTGTTTCTTTCTGCTAGAGAGATGTCTTGTGTAACAAAAGGTTCATTAGCCTGATTTATCTATACATCCATCTTCATCCTTCTCCCAGTGTTACTCCCCCCAAATACACAAGTGCGCTCTCTCTCGCTCTCTCTCTCTCTCTCTCTCTCTCTCTCTCTCGCTCTCTCTCGCTCTCGCTCTCTCTCTCTCTCTCTCGCTCTCGCTCTCTCTCTGGTGAGCTGGTTAAATTGAATATAGACATACCGCACACAGTTTTGTGCGTGTTCGCTGGTTCACTTTGACCAAGAAGACTGAACCATTAAAAAAAAGTTTACTAGTTTAACTGCTAGGGGTCAGACTATATTTCACGCCACTTGCAGCTCACCTGCTGCCCACCAGTAGACTGCCCTAATTTGCTGTTGTTGAAGGGCAAGAATGTATGTAATTGGATAATAAAGGTACATTTGTCAGTCTATCAGTGAAAGAAGGAATCTCTATCCTCTGAAGTTTGGAGCTAAAATGATCAAGCACACTGCATCTGTGTGCATGTGAATTATAGCTCACCAAACCAAACCTTTCCCTGTTTCAAACTTCTTTTTGTCTGCAACTCCAGACCAGAGATTTAATACTTCATTGTGAAGAGAGGGCTTCAACACATAGATGAGTGTGCAACACACAGGGGAAGAGGAGAACACAGGCTTTACACTATCCTTGCAGAGAACTAATTCAGAGCCTGGCATACAGCCCCACATTATCTATTTTTATCTTTCTAATGCAAAATGGGTATTTGGAATTTGTGATTGCTGTGATCGCTGGGCCACAAAAGCACACCAACTGAAGTTTGGTTGTCTCTCATTTTCAGGGCATAGAGCAGTTGAAAAAGGAAGAGAGAAGATGGGCTAAAAAAACTAAGTGGATGAACATGAGGGCGGTATTCGGACACCCTTTCTCCATATTGTGGTTTAGCCCCTTCTCCACCCCTGACCACGGGAAGGCTGAGACCTACCAATATGTGGTGTGAGGGCTCAGCGCAGGGAGCGAAGCGGTCCAATCAAAACCAAAGTGGGAAGGCCAGCCCCCACCCCCCCACACACAGCTCAACGCGATTTGCAGTGTATATCCCACACTAGCTATGGACAGCTTTTCATGTGCTTTTTTTTGTGTTGCCAACTAAGTGCGCTATACGTTTATTTTTGTGTTGCCTTGAGTGAGTCGAGTTGCAGAGAAAAAGAAACACTTTTCAGTCCTGTTTAAAAACACTGTGATGAATCTGTTTTTTCTGACCTGCTTCCTTTCTGTTCTAACAAAAGCCTTCTCTCTTCTTACTCTGTGTTTCCTTTTTGCTCTTCCCTAAAGGGTTAGTTCAGCTAAATTGTAAAGAAAAAGCTGTTATCTTGTATTTTGGGTCATTGCCAGCTAATGTTGTTAAAGAGAAAATAGGAAATGATGTATTACGTAAACTAAAATGGTTCATAAATTTGGTGACGTACTGCTTTTTAGAAAATTCTAAAGGAGTTTCTTTGAGAAACTAGCTGGAAACTGATTAAAATCACTTATTTGGGGTTGGAAATGACCTCAGTGACCTCAAAACAGAAATCCTGAGTGAGAAAGTTTCTTTTGTTTAGATGAACTGACCCTTTCAATATTGCTCCTAACAGACAGTAGTCAGTGTGTTCCAGACATGGACCGTACAAACCTTTTAATGGGTCTTCTCTAGAATGGATTGTTGGAGCCATTCAGTAATCAGATCCATGCTCAGGCCAACGCTTTGTAATAGTGCTGTAGATACCACGTCAGCATCTTGCCTTCATTACAGTGGGACTAAATTTGTCAGTAATTGAACAAAATCTCTCAATAATCAAATACAAATAAAGTGAAAGCATAAAAAAGATTTCTAAGGGAGAACTTGAAGTAGAATTGCATAGAGTGCTACAGCCTCACCTGTGTTTCTCAGATTTTCCTTCTGTGGTTTTCAGCTTCAGCTCTGACACAAAGCTCTCATGTGGCCTGGTTGAATTTAGTTGAACATGTACAACTAGTAGAAACAATGTGAGAATATGATTTTCTTATGCCTGTGACAGCATGCTGTCCTGCCTCTGGGATATTCTAATTGCTGTAAAAGTTGGTGAAACCTTTATAGTGTCCCTGCTTGTTGTGTCTGTGGTTCAGTCTGAAAGTAGCTGAGCAGCAGCAGCACTGTAAACCCTGACACGAGAGCTGCACAAAGGTGGCACCCTTCAATTCTACCTTTGAGTGTTTTCTGCTTTCACCGTTTTGATTCACTTTTTTCTATTCTTGGGAGATTTTATTTCAATATTAGGACAAAAGTTAATCCCATTTATTTTTGGTCTGTTATGTTTGTGATGAGATTTCTAATTCACCAAATGTATCTTTTGTTTTTCTTTCTAACACAGTGACACTTTTACATTTAGGGCGTCTGCTGAAAGCAGTTCCCATGTTTTAATATCAGAGCTCTGTTATCTCATTATGTAAAAACCTGTACATTACACGGTGTTTAACCCTGTGGGTTCATGTTAATGTAAAATGACATGAGGCGAGGGAATGCAGTGGTACCAAAAAGCAGAGGCGATAACCTGCTGTGACCAAAGGATAGCAGATGTACTGAATATTTAAAATGGACTTATTATTTCAGCTCCACATTTGTATTCTTGGGCTCTATTTCTGTTCTGTTAGCTGTTAGTCGTGCAAAGCTAAGCCAGTAATCTTTATTTATGAGGGACCTTCATCCTCATCTGAAATGAGGTATCATAACTCCGCTCCCTTTAAGGCTGCCCTTCCTTCAAACCATGCTTTGTTCTGATTGGCTGCCCCTTGTAAACAGAAGGTTTGAGTTGCGTGGGGCTTTTGTGTCCATAGAAAGAGCCCGAGATGACCATATTAGAGAGGTCCTCTGTCTTTGACGTCAAGCAGAGCCAAGAGTAGAAAAATATTATCTGAAACTGAGTTTGGAGCAGTCTGAAGTCTGACCTCGTTATGTGTAATATGAGCATCCAGCATTACACTGTATATGGCGCAAAATAAGGAAAAGCATATTGGGTCCGCCTTAAAACAACAGTGTCCTCTGATCATTTATTAAAGGTCCGATTTGGAGGATCTGTCAAAGTAACATAAAGGACCAAACGGTCACACTGCAGCCTAACGATGTGTTCAGTGAGTTTTAGCACCTACAGCCTGTGGTACATTGTGCCTGATTCCTCACTGATACATGCTGATACGTGCTCGAGGCAAACGGAGCTACTCGGACAGCCTCAATGATTAAGCCAGCAGTCTTTAGTTCTGCTGAATCATTGAAGGTAATGAAAAGGCTTTCAGTAGTGACTGATGCCGACCTCAACCTGTCTTTAAGCAGGAAAAACGTGGGTTAGAATGATGTTGACAGACTATCAGCAGCCACATATGTTCGTTCTTTTTTTTTTTCTTATTTTGAAGAAAGGTTCATCCTCCCACTAACACTCTGTTTGCATGAATACGTGCCAGTGAATCACAGCTCTAAGCCCATGTGGTGTTTTGATGTTGTGAGCGTGTGCCAAATTCAATAAAACCCACAATTCCGCGATTATTTGGGAACCCTTTGATATAAATTTGCTCCTGAAAGGACACTGGCTTGAGTATAAAATCTTGTTTGGCATTGGAGAGAAGGCTTGAATTCAGAATATTCAGTTCCACACTACACCAGACTGCTGCAAAGCATTTAACTGAAGTATTAACATTCACCAGTTACATTTAACAGTACTGAAAAAAAGACTAAAATTGCACTTTGTATTTATCACTTGAGATTTTCTCCTGGGTGAACTGCTCTGTTCCAAAGCGTGCATTTTTATTCTTCTATTCTTTCTTTAAGTGATATTGTACACATGCTTTGTTTCGGAGTGCATGGTACAGCTGAAGGCTGGTTTAGTCATGTATGTGAAACACTGTTGGTTTGATGAAGCAGATGAGTGATGGCGGAGATGTTTTTTGCTTTTTTTTGTTTTTTGTTTTGTTTTTTACAGAAATTTTAATTCTTTCTATATATTCTGAAGAGATTTCAGCACATGCACAGAGAATAAATCCTTCTCAGATGCAATTGCTTGCTTTTTGGGGGTGCCTTTATTTATTTTTGCTTGTGTCCTATGCCTGAATTTTATTTATTTTTTGGATCAAATATTAATACAAGAGCGATTTGTGTTTTCCCCCTACATACAGTTCTTACATGGTCATAACATCCTGCATTTCCCCCCCATCCTTGTCTTCCATTCTACTCCCACTTACTGTCTGAAATCTTCCTCTCCCCGATGGTGTCCTCTCCACGCTCATGCATTTTGCTTTGGTTGATAACTCACTCTGCCAAAGGCTTTCTGAAGCAGACAGCTCTTTATAATCTTGACTGAGGTAAGCTTGCAAAAGCAGTCATGTTAGCTGTTCCATCAAGCTTGACACGTCACGCGCATGCAGGCTTCAGTCAGAAGGCCAAAGTGTGCTTTCAGTTCGTCCTTTGCTGTTTTACTTCAACCAAACAGTTTGAATGAATGAGGGAGTTCTGTGTGTAACGTGATGCATGTG
>VUQJ01004968.1:51857-62557 GCA_015108635.1 Andinoacara biseriatus
TATATATATATATATATATACATACATACACACACCACAAGGTATTCAGTCCAATTCAGAAATGAATGGGAACATTTTTTTCATGCTGCCTTATGTTTTTATTTAATCCACTGCAAGAAAGCAGAAACACCTATGTATCAACATGTCCGAGCACTCCTTAATTGTGGTGTATCTGATCTCCTTTTCAGTGTTTCTACATTTATGACATTCTGTTCGACTGGGACCACTTTCAGCACTCCTGCTTCAAAAGCCAAATACAGCTGTTGTGATAGAAATGTGTGGATCATAACTGGAAAAAACATTACACCTCACTGGCAGCTGAGTCAAGACTAAGTGGTCTGGAATAAATGAGTGTTCAGACAGAACAGCCGGCATGTTCTCAGTATCGTCCTTCTGGGGAAAACCGTGCATTCCAAATTTCGTTCAGTTCAATCTGAGCAAAACAGGTCTACGTGCCAAAAGCTTGGCTTGATCATTTAGTAACTGCAGCTGACTCAAGTGAAGAGAGCTTATACCCCCCCCCCACCACCACCACCTTTCATCGTTATGCTCGTCGCCTGCTGCTGCTGATGATCATTTGTACAAACCTGTGAGAGCCATCTCCCTTCAGTGTTTTTTTAGGTAGCTCACTCAGTTTTAACAGCAAGAGACTGCAAACTAGTTAAATACATGCAGGCGATGCAAGTGGAGAGAACTTTTTCTTCTTTCTTGATGATTTACATAATTTCCCTTGCGGGATCAATGAAGTATCTATCTATGATTTGGGAAGTGCTATTCTTAAAAATCCCACAAGGTGGCGTCAAAATCCCACAAGTCAGCAACAAATGAAGCAGCTCATTCTCAAATCAATCTTTAGCCAAAAATCAGCATGATTGTGAGATGGCAAGTCTTTCTATGTGGCGTTTGCGTGCCCTTGTGTAATTGGTAAGAATAAAATAAATAAAAATAAAATTTTAATTCAATTCTCTTTATAGTGCACCAAACAAGTCACCTCAAGGCGACCTCAATATTGCAGTTCACAGTGGATCACTGTGTGGTTTTTAAAGAGACACAGTACATATTTTATAAAAAACAGTAATAATAGTGATCACAGTATTGTGATACAATGTGGGAAACGGACACAAAAAAAGTGATTCTTACCAACAACTGTAATTATCTGACTTTGTGCAAGTCACAGGTAACACAAACATGTCACACTTCAAAGTGAGAATACATTAAAAAGGCATTTTTTGTCTCACACATTTTGAAGTAGAAGCAGATATGAATTTAAAAACTGTACATGTATGTAGAGTTGTATTTACCCCCAAACCTTCTAAGCTCAACAGTCAAATCAGTTCTGTGGGCCAGAAACCTGCCAGAACTGCTCTTTGCAGTCCACAGTTTAAGGCTTTTTGAGGCAGTGACTGGAGAGCAGAGGCTGCATGCTTGGAACAAATAAGTCCAACACGCATTACTTCTCCTTCTTGTCCTCTTCTCGTGGGTTTGTCTGAGGTGTCGAACCATGAAGCACCAGCAGCCCACACAGAGTGAGGGAGATGCCTACCCACCACAGAGTTGCATGAGCCTCTCCAAAGAAGAGCCTCCCCAGCAGTCCCTGGACATGGGAGGAAAGCACATTCATTGTGGTTATAAGACAAGAATCTGAATATTGAAGGCAAAGTCAAAATGTTCCCTTTCACGGCTACAGTGCTGTACAAAATAAAATTAGTGTATGTAAAGGCAGCGCTTACAGAGGAGATGAAGTTGGCTGCAGTGGTAGTGACGGTGGCCCTGGCTGAAGAGGAGCAATGCCGAAGGGCCTTGGAGAAGAAGGTCCACATGACTGCGTTGCAGGTGAACAGCAGGCCTCCGCACAGGAGCCGCAGGGGAATGTGGAGCTGTTTGCCAGGGTATCGCAAGACACACAAACATGTAACAACACAACTTTTTTTTGACAATTTTGACATGGAAAATGCAGGCAAATACCTGCAGATATAGCTACAAAACCTCAATTATGTTTCTGTACTAAAATAGTGTTTGTCTATTTATTTCCCATTTTAATGCATTTTACTGCTACCATGATATATTTCAGAGAAAGAAAATATTTTACTCCACCATAATTAGCTGACTGCTTCAGTTGATTTTCAAATCCAGATTTAGACAAACATGCCTGTTTGACCATAAAATGTCAATCATCACTGCAGTAGTTCTGACACGAAACGGCAGCACTCAGGTGTTATTAGTCACATTAACTTTGTACCAAAACAAGCCTTAATTAATGACATCAGATTACAGCAAAGTGGCTGCTGTCAGTAAGAGCCGGTCCAAACTTCTCTTTAACAGACATGCAGAAAGGCAACATAACTGATCCAGAGAATGAACCTAATTCACTCTAAAATCTTTGGCCTGATGTCTGGAAAGTTCTGCTCATTCTTTTGTTTTTCTAGTCACTGAGAACAAAAACTGACAGTTTGTATCAATATTACATTAATTTAATGTTCATATTCATCGACAAATGTTTGCACAGTATTCAAGTCACACAGGTTTTTTTTTTATTTTTAATAAAAACAAAGTACAGAACTGAATTTTGTTGTGAGAGTATCTTAGGATGCTTCAGCAGGCTTTGAACCCTCGGCTGAATCATGTTCTCTCCGGGCGGCCATCTTTGTTTTGATTCGGAAATATTCCCCCTCGAAAACCTTTTTTAATGAGTTCAGTGGAAGGGCCATGTTTCGTCAGTATGATTAAAGGACTCTTAGAATACTTTCTGAACAAGGATAAAACACTTTATAACCTTAGTCAAACATTTAGAGCCAACAGTACAAATGGTAAATGCTCTGGTGCTTATACGGCGCTTTTCCGCTCTTATTGAGAGAGACGAGTTTGTGTTTGTGTGTAACCCTGCCAAGGAAATTAGATATTTGGAGAAATACACAAACAGAGAGTCAGATAAATGTCAGAGAGTTAGTGTCACCCAGTCACAGGCTGCACTTCCACCGGGTGTTTCACTCCAGCCGCTCAGCCGCTTCTCACACATCTCTCTCAGATAGTTCGCACCGAGCGACAGCTTGGCAGACAGCGAGGCAGCGGCACCCAGAAACCCCGCTAACAACGCATAAAAGGACCCTGAAAACATCTCTGAACACGGTGAGACACTGTAGTTACAGGCGTCCACGATAACCCCTTCCGACCGCGGCGTCAAGTTTGAGTTAAAGGATATGAACCGGGAGAACAAAATTTCACAACAAAAGCTCACCGCCTCCAGACACACAACAGGGCAGGAAATGCAAAGCCCGATTCTTTACCTAACACACTAATACAGTATAGTACACTTTACCACTGTACTCCGAAAATGTTACCTTCGTTTCAGCTACAGAATAAGCATGAAGAGCGTAATAGCTCATAGAAAAGCCTGTTATTTTGAAGCTGGAATACTTTTTCATACCATACTTTCACCAGCTTGACTGTAGTTACTTTACTGTGATTGGTTGTTTCCTTTTCCGGCAACTGATGACGTTTTATGCGTTTGAAAAAGTCGCGCAATGTCGACACTGCTCAAAAAAAATGGAACTTTTTAAATCAGAGTTTAGTGTCAAGTAAATGAAGCTGCTGGTTCAGATTCAGGCTGATTTACAATAGTTTAATAAGAAAACCCACTGTGCTGTTTTGGAGGACCTCTCCAAGGCAGTCGATCAGTCATTGCTTTTACCTTTACAACAGGTGGGACTGTTTTTCTTTCTCCACTTATTATTTTAAACAGTCTCTCCTTGTAGAACATACAAGCAACCTGAAACTAAAGGCAGTGAGTGATACTTTGTATGGCTGTGTGAAAGGAATAATCTGAATGATGCTCATAAAACCAATAAAAAAGAGAGCAAATACAGATGAATGGAGCCAGTGACACACTGTACAGGGTTTTAAAAAGAACTTTAAACTGTACAAATTGTGTGTTTTTCGTTTGTGAGTCTGTCCTTGATGGAGGAAGGGTGCAGACGACAGCTGGTGGATTTATAGGCCAACCACTTCATCCATGCATGAGCACCATCGGAGCCTGTGCACCTGGAAACTCTGACGCGCTCTGCTTCCAGATGAAGCATCCCATCCTCACTGGCACACATGGGTGTGGGCTCCTTCACCAGGGTGCTTAATGTCTCAGAAAGTTACTCAAGTGTGTCTTGGTCTTCAGTGGCAGATATTCTGTCCAGCATTTCTGACAATGCACAGTCCGTGTAGTCCTCTAGGTACTTGTGCTTGAACAGTTGATCCTGGTGTTCAGTATCATCATTTGTGGTGATGGTTAGATTCAGAGTCTCTTCTTTGAAGGCAGCGACCCATCTCTAAAACAAAACAAAATTCAGCCAGTGTTTGGAAACTAGGAGCCTTGTCAAGTTACATTTTGCAAGTCAACTGATGGCTTTTCCTGGCAACAGAAAATCTTTTCCACCTGATCACACTGGCAGTTCTGCTGTGACACCTGTAGTCCTGATGGAGCTACAACAGGGCTCAAACGGTTTGCTCCAACATGGGGAACGTGAGGTCCTTGGACATAACGTGAACGAGCTCAGTGGGTGCAGAACAACGTGTTTCATGGAGACGTGGCTGTACCTACACTTCCTGGACGACTGTATGTGGCTTCAGGACTTTTTAGGCGGACAGACGCTAACCTGATTGATAAGAACGAGTAACACCTGCACTAGCTGTGACTGAAGAGTGGTGCATTCATGGACATAAGACATGTTTATGTGGCCTGAACATTGAACTGCTAGCTGCTGGAACTCATCCATATTATTTGTCAAGGGAATTAACTTCCATCATTTAAACATGTGACAATAATTTCACAAATTTTGGGATAAATATATCTTGTCTTAAAGGTGCAGTCAGTCATTTTTATGTTATTGAATAGAAAAAAAGATTATATTTGAATATACATTTATTAGAGTATAAATATGCCTTCTAACAAACATTCTTATAAACTTAATCAATTAAAACAATGGATCCCAAAGCGTGGGCTGCAGCCCCCTGGTGGGCCACAAAGATACTGCAGGTGGGCCACAGTAATCACAGAAATTCAGATTGACTTTAAATGGGCTTTTCTGGTTTTTAAGTGGGCCACAGCACTCTTGACTTTAGGTACCACTGCATTACAAATACATAGGAACAGACGCTGGTTTGTGGAAGCTGCCATGTTGCCCCGCTTTGCTGTTCCCCCTACTCGTGTTTTATTTATCTGGCTAAAGACAAGCTACACCTTATATGACCATTTAACATGTGTACATGTATCATCTCTTTCTCCTCCTCTTCATCTGCCTCCTCCATCACTACTCTCTCTCCTCCCTCATTTCCACCCCATCCTCTTCATCCTCACCTCAAGCCTCATCTCCTGAACTGAAGTCTAATCCTCTAACACATGAAAAACGCATTTTATATTGTGGTTTATAAAACTGTCAACAGTGCTTTTCTTCCTCGCGTCCCAAATTCAAATCAGAAAGACAAAACAATAATATAGTTTCTTAACATTTTTATTAGTGTGATTGTAGTGACATTAAATCTAATGCCAAATATTTAGTCTCTGTGCAGGAGCTTTTATTTGGTGTACGCTTACCTCTGCTTTGGACAGCCACACGTCTGAAAACCAGGGTTTCAGGCTCTGAAACGCAGGGTTTTCCTCCCAGCTGGGGCTGTCCATCAGGGCTTTCACTGCCTCCTCATACTGCTCTCTGGTAGCTGGAAATTGCTTTCATATTTGCAAGAGCATCTTTTTTGTCTGGCACTTGATGGGCCATCTTTCGTATCCGTTCACCCCACGCCTTCTCTCTATAGAAGTCACTGAGCAGTGCTTTGGTGCCTGCACAGAGAAAGAAAGAGGCTGAACAGCGAGCACACAAATACACAATCATGATGCTAAAAATATACGACAGCCGTGTGTTTTTCACTGCAGCTCACCATACCTTCAAACACAGACTCAACAGCCTTGATTTCATCAGTGTTGCAATCAGCCATAAAGCAAGCTGGCCTCCAGTCTGCGTTCCAGCACTTGAACACTTCCAAACGCTCTGATGGCTTCTGTCGTTTCTTCTTGCCATCACTCCCACGACTGCGTAGCACACGTTGCTGCGGACGCACAAGAAACACAGGGGCAGAGTGTAGCGGATTGCGCGGTAGGCGGCGTCGAACACACAGACGTCTCCACCGTACAGATGTAGCAGCCTTATCCTGCCACGGAGTTTGATGGCAGAAGAGGAAGGGGGCCTCCTCTGTGCGGAGGCGCAGGTGGAACTTGTCCCCTGGTGCAGCAGAACTCCAGTCTTCAAACGAGGCCTGCAACAAATCCAATCTTTTTTCTCCCCACCGGCTATTCACGCGCTGGTGCTACATCAAAACAGCGCCTCTCACCTCCAGGTTCACCTGATCAATTTGGTGCTGAGTCTGGTCCTTGACCTTCGCCATTATATTTCGGAGATCCTTCTCTGAGGGGTAGTATCGGCATCTGGACGGAGGTTCCCTTAAAAAGCTCGACTGTTACAAATTGAGCAAGATGACACGTCACCTCACGGACCCTCCTCATGCCCTGCTTTGTGTGCTCTGCCACTTGCTGCTCCACTCTTGCGTTCACAGGCTCCTTTAAATATATCACACTTGTAGTTTCACATGAAAACGTATGTTTTAGTCCTCTGTGAGCAGAATATTGCGTGTTACCATTTCTCCATTTGCGTGCCCAGCATGCAAACTTGGCAGTGTGACAACATAGCATGTTCCCCATACAACTGGATCTCTCTCCAAGGCCTCTCTCAGCATCTTGGAGTCTGTCTTCTTACCCTATCTTCTTCCACCTAGCATGCATTGAGATAGAAATCATACAGAGAAACACATGCTGAGACAAAATCCAGCACTACATGTGATTTAGTCTGGGTTCTGATCCCATACTGCAAATTTCTCTTCTTTATTTCAGCTGTGTTTGCTCAAAGGAGCACACACTCTTACACCTACCTTGAATTTAGGGAATGTTGTGATCTTGCTGATTGATATGGCTGCTGGGCATATCACCTTTTTTTTGTGGACTGCCAGTTTGATTTGTGCTGAACCGAAGTGTAGTCCATCATCTGTAGAATATGAAGAAGAGATTGATTAAACATTTACACTTGGTTTCCTAAAATTCTTTACCAAGATCAGCTAACTTTAGCTTCAGCAAACTCAGACACTGGGACACAGGTGAAAGTGCAGCCGCCACCAGGGGCGGGCTGGGGTTGAAATTCAGCCCAGGAGCTTGGTTTGGAGAGGCCTCGGGAGCTGCTGTGCTAAATTGGGTAAAATAAAATAAAAATTCTGATTCTGATTACCAGGCTTTTTAGGATCTGAGGGGTATTTTTTCTAAAGCCTGATCCACACGCCAGTCCGGTAGGTGGCGGTAATGCAGCTCTAAGCTGGTTTATCCACCCCATTAAACCCACAAGAAAGCGTTAATCGTTACCATTGCATAAATAAATGTTACCAATGCATAAATAAATGTTACAAGTGCATAAATAAATGTTACAAGTGCATAGATAAATTTACCAGTGCATAGATAAATGTTACCAGTGCATAAATAAATGTTACCAGTGCATAGATAAATGTTACCAGTGCATAAATAAATGTTACAAGTGCATAAATAAATGTTACAAGCTGTATCATGCTAATACTTAACTTTGAACTCGCTTGAGTGTTTGGGCTCACACGTCTAACACCGTAACAGCCAATCACAGCGGAGAGTTTTCTTCTTCCTATTCCATCCAACGAGTTGGTGCCTTGTGTAAAGTCCAGTAATACAAAGACAAGTCATTAATTGTGTTTTTTTCCACGATGTTTCGCTGAATATTTATTCAGTGAATGGTCGTCCTTTACGCAGATCCAATGTTGCACCAACTTTCCCAAACCCACCAATCACAGCAGCACCTGAAGACACGTCACGTGCCGCGGCGCATTTTAGTGACGAGCGCGTGTTTTGGCGAAATCGCGTCAGTAGGAAACGTTTTTTTCTCTTCTCCGTGGAGATTTGTATTGTTTTGCTTCTTTGCGATGAGTAAGAATAAGGCCAGCGGCGTGGCGTGGGTGAAGCCGGCGGAGCCTTCCTTTCTGAAGAAGTTTAAGAACGATGTTGGATTCAAAGAGGGACCAAATGTTGACACCAAGGTAATTAGGCGGTGGGGTTAGCCATGCAGCTGTTAGCTGCTTCGGGCCTGGGAAAGCTCGGCTTTGTTGTATTCATATACTGAGGAAAAAAAATGCAAATCATAATTTACAAACGTCGGTCCCATTCATTGAACTGAGCAGTTAAGCAGCGTGTGCCACAGCGTTTCCTCAGAGATGTTGCGTGCTCAGTGGGACTACAATCACAGCATTTGTGCAGTGCGATATTGCAGATTTTGGTGTGATCCGATACCGAGTAAATCCAGGGCCAGTATTGCCGACACGAATACCTGCAGCTTTAACTTATAAAGGCAGCTTATATCGGGGAGCGCAAGTTATGAATCATCATCAATTTGATCCAGATTCTGAAAACATTTTAATGACCAATAAGTCACTGAGATTTTTGTTTTCCACAGTAGTTAACACAGTGAAACACACCTTTCATGTTTTCATCGGACTGGGTTTTCTGGAGACTTGGAATGTAAATGTGCCTGTATTTAAAGCACTTTGGGTCAACCTCTGTTGTAAATGTATTACAGACTTGACAGTCAACATTATATTCAGATATTTTTCATAGTTCACGTTTGAGGTATATTTGTTCAGTTTCAACACAATAATTTATTTAACACAATTCAGTGGGCTGAATGTAATATTTGATTGTCTAAATATAGTTTGTTGGTAATCAGTCTACTGAAGTAACAACTATGATGATTAAAAACATTTTAAGATCATCTAAAGCTGAAGAACCTGCAGTCATGACTGAATCATCACTTTCACCTCTATGTGAGCTACTCCGGTATTCTTTGCCTCACTGACAAGACTGACAGTGACCTCCGACCTCTGTGCTGGGGGTCTGGGTCTGCGTGAGGGATTTCCTTCCTCCTCTCTTTGTTTCCTTTGCTAGTTTGCTCACAAAGAAGAAAAATCTTTGTTTGTGGTCTTTCATGTCTTTGGTGGTGTCACAGGACAGTTTCTTTCCAATAGCATCACTGTTTGCTATGTTTTCATTTTCAGCTGTAATTATGTATATAATGTATATAAAATGTTAGTAATGTACACAGTGCTCCACTTTACCGCTCAGTGCAGCCTACACGTCTCTGTGTAGTGCCGCTGAGCAGGGAGGAGGGGGCGAAGCAAAGCGGGCCTGCGTGAGAGGCGTGTGCTTTGGTACATCTCCTTTCTGATGAAACGTACTAATCTTACAGGAGACAAACTAGGGCATTGAACCTATAACGCTAGTATCGATCTGATACCAGTTCCAGAGTTGGTATCAATCCCATTGATATGCTCATCTCCTAGTTTCCACCCACACACAGATCAAAGTTTGTGGGAGGTGCAGATATAATGTAGCGGTACCATATTAACTGAAAGGCTGCATGTAAGTATTGTAAAACCCAGAGAGCCAGGACTTTTATTGCATGTGCAATTTTTTATTTTTTAACCTCCTGCCAAAGATGTTTTAGATGTGCTCAGACAGAGTAGAAAAGCGCTATATAAGAACTAGTCCATTTACCACTTTTAGTTACCACTAAAGTTTCCCACATATATAAATATTAACAAACCAGCTTTGAAGTTGTTTAGGGAAAAAAATAAAGTTGGAACTTGAATCTTGAGGCTTTTCTTTTCAATAAAAATAATTCTCAGGACATTCTATAGAACCAATAATATATAATTCATTCAACTTGATTTTCCAAAATGTAAACAAGTGCAGGCTCAAGTCGCTGCTTGCGTCTGTTTTCCTTTTCTTACTTTAAGTGACAAACTGCTGATGAAATAATTCTCACTGAAGTAATATTAGATTAATATTCAGTGAATGAGGTGTTTTTAGACACTTCTCTCATAGGCTCACTATCTGTTTGGTATCTCAGCGTCAGGTGATGCCGACACTGGATGACGACAGCGGGAGTGATCAAGAGGACGAGTTACCTCAGGTGGTGGTCCTCAAAAGTGGAGACCTGTCTGCAGATGAGGTGAAGAAGATAAAGGGTGACATGCGGGCTGGAGGCAGTGCAGAGAAAGGTGAGAGGCCAGTTTAATGGTTTAATCACACCGGAAGTAAAGAAATACTCGTCTATACGCCATATATAGAGCTTGTTAACATTAAAAACCCTGTTTTTGCACAAACTTACCTTTCGACCCCACACATACCTCCATCTGCTCCACAGATGGCGAAGCTCCTCCTGACGGTAAAATCCTTTTCAAGAAACCAGCCAAGCGCTCCTCCTCAGATAAATTCCAGGGCATCAGCGCCAGCTCCAGCAAAAAGAAGAGGAGCTACGGAGGGGACAAGGAAAAGGAGGAGGAGGAGAAGAAGGAGGCATCTGGAAAGAAAGTCAAAAATAACAGCCTCCTGTCATTTGGAGGGGACGAGGAGGAGGAGGACTGAATGTAAATGGTGAGATGAGACTGTCAGGAAACGGGAACATTTCACCGAGTTTGGCAAATAATAATCTAGGTAAAATATGTGGTTCGGCCTGTCCACTCTTTTTTTTTTTTTAAAAGGACAGTGCTATTATTTTTGTATGTCTTGGTCTAATGACATACAGATTCATGCATTT
>VUQJ01004969.1:13862-25246 GCA_015108635.1 Andinoacara biseriatus
TGGATCTGGTCGCCCTTTTAGTACCATAATCTGGCCTTGTGTGGTCTCATGCTCTCCCGCAATGATCACAGTGGCAATGATCAACATATTTTACATAATAGAATATTTTCTTGGCAGCTAAAAGTATTAAGATATTTACCTTGTTCAGTAGAATGTCAGAGTTGATATTATTTATAAAGCCATGCATTTAAAGGAATTGCTCTGCATAAAATGTGTAGTATTTATGATGTGATGATTATAGTTCCATTAATTAAGGATTTAGGCGCAAGGACATTTAATTCATGAATGCAATTTCATGATAGATAGTACAGTAGATATGTCTCTCTAATTTTTTACTATCATATTTTTAATTTCATTTACAGGGATTTAAATATATCTAGCTGATATCAGGGGCCCAAGGCAGCTATCCACATTTGATATGTAGTACAAATAGCATCTTATCTCACAGGCTGTTATCTTTATGTTTAATAGCAGTGGGGGCATGCCTAATTGCTTTGCAAATGATCTGAAGAGGATTACCCCACCCTTAGAAAGCCTGCGCCATGTCACTAGATCTTAGAGAGACATTACAATGGTAAAATTCAATCAAATCAGCAGTGCAGTGTTGCAGCTCTGTTTCCAGGATCATCGCCTCATGTCTGTGTCAAAATAAATTCTGGGAACAGTTGGGAATACTGTGCAATGGAGGAAACTTTGGGTAACACCTGTATGGACTAATCTGGATAACAGGCTGCTCTTAGGAAACTGTTATTCCACTAGTGTAATTTGTGCATTTTTAAAGTGATAGTGGGATTATTAAGGATGTCTTGCCTTTATGCCATAAGTGATATATGTGATGTATTTATTCTTCCATGTCAGTATCAATTCATTTTGAATACTGAATTTGTGTGCAATAAATGAGTTTTGGTGATCATGATTTTTGTGGGATATTTGATACAGATTTATTTATTTATTTTTATCATTTAATGTGATGAGAGGAAACCTTTTAAGTAGCTGACTGAAATTAATTATTAGGTATACTGATAATAGAGGTGTAACACAAACTGTTCAATATTGACAGCAAGTTCTAATTTTAAAGAACACTTTTGGTTTTAGACTCTCTCATCACCACCATGCACTAATAATGTAATTTTGATCCATTTTCCAAAAAAATATAAATAAATAAAAAAACAAAAAAAACAAAACAAAACCGCAGGGTAAACAGTTTTATTAGGTTCACATGTTCAACTGGTTGCATCTAATCAGCTAATCACTAGGCAGCAACACACTGCCGCCGCCACTGAGCATGTAGACATGGTCAAGATGACCCGATGAAGTTCATAGCAAGCATCAGAAAGAAGAAAAAAGGTGATTTAAGTGAACGTGGCATGGTTGGTGGTGCCAGACAAGGCTGCTCTGGGTATTTCAGAAACTGCTGATCTACTGAGATTTTCCCACACAGCCATCTCTAGGGTTTACAGAGAATTGTCCGAAAAAGAGAAAACATCCAGTGAGCAGCAGTCCTCTGGGTGAAAATGCTTTGTTGACGCCAGAGGTCAGAGGAGAATGGTCAGACTGTTTCAAGGTCACAGCAAGGCAGCTGTAACTCAGATATCTGCACGTTACCACAATATACAGAAGAGCAAAATAAGACAGTAGAAGATTGGTCAGACAAATCAGATTTCTACTGTGACATTCAGATGTTAAGGTCAGAATTTGGTGTAAAAACCATGAAAGCAGGTGGTGGTAGTATAATGGTGTGGGGGATATTTTCTTGGCACAATTTGGGCCGCTTGGTACCAACTAAGCATCGTTTAAACTCCATAGCCTACCAGAGTATTGTTGCTCACCATGTTCATCCCTTTATGACCACAGTGTGTCTTCTGATGGCTGCTTCCAGCAGAATAATCCACCATGTCGCAAAGCTCAGATCACCTTAAAACAGTTTCTCAAATGGCCTCCACAGTCACCAGATCTCAATCCAATAGAGCACCTTTGGGATTTGGTGGAAAAGGAGATTTGCATTATGGGTGTGCAGCTAGGGCTGGGCGATATGGACCAAAAATAAAGTCACAATATTTTTTAGCTGAATGGTGATATACAATATATATATGATATATTTTTCTTCCCAAAAGGTATAAACAGAAAGGCACTTGAGTCACACGGGCACTTTTTTTTAATCCTTCAGCTGTAGATGTAAACGAGAAATTGCTCAAAAATAAACCATTGGCATATTTAAATAATAATGCTTTTCAAATAAATTAAGGCTTTTTTCCTTTATAACAAAACACTCACAGCTCTGCTATTAAAATTTAAACGAAAAAGATACTGAGCAAAAACAGCAAAAGGATGATTTATTCTTTAAAAAACAGTCTGCAGTGAAGTAGACTTCACCAAAGTACTTTCTCCTGTGTGTACTCCTGTACAGCCAGTACTCCGTGCAAATAACAAAACATGTAAACAGACTGAATAAATAGAATTCCATCCTTCATTCAGAAGCTCAGTAAATCCACAGACATATGCACCGACGTACTACAACAAGACACAAAACACGGCGACAGCGGAGGATTTTAGTTTTCCAGAACTCTCTGACGTCACTGGAAAAACTAGCTACATTTGTCGCTAGTCGCTTTTGAGTCACTGCATGACCCACGTGAGCATAATCCGCTGCGTGGTGGGGTGACGTATTTACGCCATGAAATTAGCATATCATGATAGAATTTATTTCCCCGGGCAAGGTTTTTTTTTAACCGGTATTATCGTGAATGATATGATATGGCCCAGCCCCTACGTGCAGCTGGCGAATATGCAGCAACTGTGTGATGCTCTCGCATCAATATGGACCCAAATCTTTGGCGAATGTTTTCATCAGACACTAATAAAGTGTCTGGTGAGCATATTTTGTTTTTTTGTATGAGTCAAAATCTTGCACATTTTTGCCATGAAATTTGGGACAACACAGTTTATAGAATCCAGAATCCAGAAGACACAATAATGAAGCACTTAATTGATAATGAAGGTACCCTTTAGTGGCTGCCCTGGAATTCTTTTCACAGTAGAGTGACAGTCCCTCAAAGATTTGGAGTACAAATCCTAGTGTGGCTGACAGAGAAAACACTCCCTCGGCCGCTGGAGATTATCGGCAGATCCCCCCACCGTTAATCTTCCATCTGAATGCTGAAGACAGTGGTAGTCACTTTGCCACATGTTGAGAGTCGGAGCAATTCTCTCTGCTCACTAGTGGTCCATAGTTACAAATCACATCATCAAGTGTCTGCACGCCCATAGCCACCTCTTCTCCAGCAGATTGATGGTGAAATGGAGGAAAAATCAATGGCTTCCTCCCGTCAGAAGGAGCCAGCTCTGTCATGTTTTGGAGTTTGATGTTACCCTCTCTTACTTTCTCTCGACTATGGGAAATTGAAAGCTCAGTTTGAACAAACTGACACACACCTGGAGTCTCTCAAGTTGATATAATGAATGATTTCAATCTGCCGCCTCGCTCGTGAGGTATCGGTTACGCCTTTTAAAAACACTTCTAAACCAGTAGAGAAGATTACAGTGATCAGGTTGAGTTGGTTGAGTTTTTAGTAAATGATTGTTAGTCTTCAAACTGAAGGCTTCTGTGTAGGTGACCCTTTGAGTAACAGCAGTCAGTTTTCCTGCTAGCCCCCACAGGAGTCCCCCCTCCATCACTTCATCCTTATCATCACTATGACACGCTGCAACTGTGAAGCAAGGTTTCATTCACTGCCTTCTGTGAAATGAGCAAGCATCACTGAGCTTTTTCACTCCGACACATATTCCCCCTCTAATGGGAAATTCAAATATCACATATCAGCTGAATGCAATATTCACTTAGCGAGAGATAACACTCTGCCTGATGTGTCTCATGTATCCGCTTCAGAATAGGCACGGCTCAGTCTCTGACACCAGATCTGACCGTGAGACTGGGTGTATAAATTCTGTCTGAAGCTCGTGTGCTGCCTGTTCACTCGCTGCTTTATTGGTGCATGTGTTGGTCCTCTTGTATTCCCTCGTGTATTTGAGGGAGAGCAGATTCCAAGGCATCTGTGCTTGTCCTGCTGCTCCTCTGGCGCTTTTACACCCGCACCATCCCTTTTCATTTCGGCTGGCATTCTAATCAGAGCGTTATGAGCTTCAGCGGGTGAAGTACGCAGAAAGTTGTGTTTCCTGACAGCCAATAAAAACCTTATAATCTCCTTGATTCAAGTGGCCCATCTAAAAAAAAAAAAAAAATACTAACTAGTGCTATCACTCAGACCACCTCCTTCCCTTTTTCTTTAATGCCCTTTTTTATTTAATATATAGCCCATGAAAAATGAGAGACTCCCGCTTTGCCGTGTAGATATTTTGTTGCTGATGATGCGAGACGAATTTCCATCACAGCTTTGTTTCCAGCGGGTGAGCGGATAATCTTTTACAGTGCAGGGAGGAGGGCGCTGCTCCCATCAATCTCCAAGGGGTTATAGCTGCGGCGTGGTCGCCTTACCTGACCAGAACACCTCCACATCACAGCAATAGAGGCCCATTAAGGGTCAGGAGCCACGAGGCGAGGTGGTCACACCGGAAGCTTACTGACAAAGCAGCTACCTTCCAAAACCTTTTTAACCTCTGGAACAATGCTTCACTGCTCTTCCATTATTCCTGTCATTGTTTTTGTCATTTTTCTAACAAGGCAGTCACATTTGAGAGAAAAGCATTGCCTTTTCCACTGACAGCCCTGTGAAACTATGTTTTCAGCCAGAGCCTCAGCTGCTCCTTTTGTCGACACTAAACTGCTCCAGAGGTTTCACCCCTCCGTGGTTCTCAGCCGTGTGCACTGTGTGTTGTAGAGCAAAAGGTCTCAGTTTTAGTTGTGGCATCCTGCCCAGGCAGCCCCTTGAGAAGGGCCCCCGGTGGCTCTGCACTGGTGTAGTGGCTTGCAGGCATGCTGCGCGCTGCTCTTCGCACCCCACTGCCCTGGCAGCCGCCTACTGCGCCGCTCCCCCAGCGGAGATGATGCTGCTCTGATTGACAATAATGGGAAGTGGCAGAATCATTGGGAGACAAGAGAAGGGTCTGTGTAAAATTCTCCTGGAGTTTCTAGTCACAGACCAGGGGCTCTGGCACCAGTCACCTGTCATCCCTGCAGCCTCAGGATTAGGGCCTGTGACAGCAGAAGCATCCTGAGAGAAAAATGCTGTGGTCATCATCACCACTGACAGTTGGAAAATGGTGCCTTTCCGGCACACTTAGACTCCATATATGTCTCATTAAGTGGCTGGACTAAAGCGACACAGTGCTTCAAGGGAATGAAATGTGCTGGACCTTCTAAAGTCTGCATCTGTAGATGGGAAAACTCTTAGGTCAAGATAAAATTACTGAACACATGATACTGTATGTAGAAAAACCTGGAAGAAGTGTGTGACCTATCCCCTAATGAGCCATTTAACAGAGTGCTTTCAAAAGGTATCCTGTTTCAAGGATTAAAATAGCCGTTCACCTTGTGCCTTGTGGCCATGTGACACGTGTGGTGTGTGTGAGTGTGTGTGTGTGTGTGTGTGTGTGTGTTTGTGTGTGTCTGTTGCAGCACTGAATGGAGGGCAGGTGGCAGGTGTCGTGACAGAAGGGGCACTCCATTCTCTAATTGATCAGCAAAAGATGCACATGAAGAAGACGTTAAAGCAAAATGAAGTCATAACAGTGGATTGAGACATTTATTAAGTCAGACGAAAGGCCCTCAGAAACGTTGAGATTGTTTATTGATTTTTGTGTTTTGGCTGGCTGCGCAGGGGTAATCGCTCGTGCTTCTGCCACCGAGGCTACGGGGCTTGAGTGCAGCCAAATGTTCAGGTGGAAGCGCTGACTTCCTCTAAAAGAGGCAACTTTAACCAGCGGAACACAGTCTTCATTATGGCTGCCATTGTTCTAGCATTTATATAAGGGCCCTGACCTGATATGCTGCCTTTAGTCCATTAGCTGGGAATGTCAGCCGCCTTCACACCACGAGTGTGTTGGTCGGTGCTAGAAGCAGTGAATTCAGGGAGAATTAAGTTTTTCCACATTGTTTCAACATATGACTTCATTCTGTTTGAGTTTTTCTAAACACCTTCTAAAAATATTCTCTGCAATATTTGTTGGAATTAATATTAAAAACAGATTACACAGCATGTTTGACATTATCAAGAAAAACCCCTGGGAAGCCTGTTGCTCCTGTTTTATTTAATTGTAAATGAAGTAATCTATTAGAAAAATTTAGTGATTTTGGGATGCCACTTTCATGAGATTTTATAGATTAAACCACACACAGGCTTATTGTCAGATAGCTGACATATTAATTCATAATGACAACAACCATTAGTTGCGGATCTATGCTACCCATTTAAATATCTATCAGCTCAAATTACAGTTTATATAGTTTCTCTGCCAGAGGAAATAAAGATTATTTCCCTACCATGCAGCAGTAGGTCCTCGTGCGCGCGAGTGTGTGTGTGTATATGGTGCTGGTGAGTGTTAGGTAGAGTTCAACCATACTGGTGACATCAATCTGCCTGTTCTTTATTAGACGAAGCAGCGAGGTGTAACTGACTGCATTGTCCACAGATGGACTGGGCCCCATAGCACACGGGACCCTGGTCAGCCACCCTGACAATACAATCAATAACCACACACTCATTATGGGAGTCTTGCCTGCCTTCTCCTTCTGCTTGCTCCATGGAGCCTCCCTCTGTGTTTCACATGGTCTTTAACGCCGTCCTCCCCTTCTCCCACTCTGTTTTAATTTTTCTACCTTTTCAGTTATTTTTGTTTCTTCTAAAATTATAGCAAAAGCCAAACCTGGAAATGGTGAAAGGACACCTAGACATTGCAGCTCCAGCTACCCATGGTTGTTCGATATTCAGTTGTCTGGCTGGACACTGGTGGATGACAGTGATCCAGCATAGAGCCTGGGGCCTATAAATGGTAATGCCCTCCACTTGCCTTCCTCATAAAGCATAATAAAAGGAGGTTATAAATCCTAGCAATTAGCTGCGTCCATCAGTTGCCTTAATTGGAGTGTCATGACTGGCTAGGGGATGACCTTGTGTGCCGGAGAGCCAAGACAGACGAGGAGGCCAGAGGGGACATCTATGTGAACGTGGAGGACTTGGGCTTCTTTGAATCAGCTGTATCTATCAGGCTGTACTGTACTTTAGGGCCAGACTATATGCTGACTGGATATGTCATCGATTTCAAAAGAAATTTGTTTTGCTCAACTTAGAGACTCTCAGTGTAACTGTGATTACTGAAACAACATGGCTGGTCCAGCAAAGCCCCAAGAAACAAATAATCCCTTTGATCAGTGAACGCAGGTGTTCTGGGTTCAATAGCCTCCACTCATCCTGCTGTGCAGTGCTTGTTCTTTCTCCCCCTCTGTCTTCCCGCGGGCCCGGCTACCACACCTTTCCTCTCAACACCTCAGTCATGTGCTCTCTGCGGCCACTCAAACCTGAGACTTCAGCTTCCGCTCTTGCTACGAAGATCCACTATCTCATGACACCGCTCTCGCCGAAAGTAAACACTGAAGCCATTTGTCTGTGCGCAGTCTCTGATGTGTCCTTACACTGTGCTTTCTCTCTCTGCTCCCATGCTTCCACCACAGGATTAGTCAGTAAAGACCAGTTAACCAACCGGCTGTCAGGGACAAGTTTCTCTCCGCCTGACTGAGAGCTGACGACAGTTGTTTCCTTTCTCTCTTACCGTCCGGAGATAATTCAGTCAACGGACTTTGAACTGCAGATAAGAAAAGGAAGAGGATGATCCCAGGGAAAGGCCTGCTGTATATGGGGCAGGGGCAAAAGAGTACAAGGCAGAGGGAAGCATGAGGCAGGTGTATGGGAAATGGAGAGGGCCAAGTAAGATAAGACCCAAGACAGATGCAACAGCGCAGTTTACACTGCACTTATAGCATTATTTGGTTTAAAATGGGCAACTCATATGAGCTCCCGAGTCCATTGCTGCAAGTTTGCATAGTGTCCTGTGCACAGCACAGTTTACTAAACCTTTCAAAACATCTATCAAAAAAAAAAATACATCATTTTCAGGATTGGGATCTGAAGCTGGTTGTATCAGATTTTAATATAACATTCACAGTTTCTTATAATCAACTTGATGAAGCGCTTGCACTACGTCTCGTGACTGCCCAAATCTGAGCGCTGCTGCCACATCATCCTGTTCTTTTCCGTTCTTCAATTTATGAGCACAAAAAAAATTGGGGAGAGGAAATTAATTTCCAATAAACGTTTGACAGAGTGGCTTTTGTTTAGCCCCGGGCACGTGGTGTTGCATACTTGCCAGGTGTTGTGCGGCACAACCCCCCGTGGCCCCCGTGCTCCGTGGCGAGGTGCACGATGAAAGGCCTCGGGTGGCCCATCAAAGGACCCATTGAGCTGCAGCCATGAGGAGGACAGAGGGTCACAGTGTGGACCGTGGAAATGTGACACTCTCTGACAGAAGCTCCACACAGCCCACTCAGGACTACGCTGACAAGCCTCGCTTGGAGTAGATCAGGCGCTCGTTCTCGTTCACTTCTACTGACTCACTACCTGCTGACCCCGGGGAGAGAGGCTGAGCTGTGAAGAACATGGTTATGCAGATTATTTTAAGTCATGAATGATCCTTTTAATTGAGATTCAGGCACATTCAAGTTTTAGATATCCTAAAGTAGCTGCCTCACCAAAATCTGCAATTTATTATTGTCATTATTGTCATACCTTAAAAAATGCATAATGCAAAAAGTTGTGCTGTTACTGTAACAAGTAGCATTTTATTGCTGAAGTAGTTGAGGTGGACCTTCTTCGTTCACCATTTGTTTTGAGTGCAAGGTAGTACAAACACCAAATAGCATGACAGAAAAATGCTCAAGCAAAAGTATTTTGCTTTGGTAAATTACCTAATTACATTTGATCTCTGCATTATACACTCACTGCGACTTCGTTAGGTACACTTTGCTAAAACCAGGTTGGGCCCTCTTTTGCCTCCAGAACTGCTCTAATTCTTCATTGCATAGATTCAGCAAGGTGCTGGAAACATTCCTCGGAAATTTTCATCTACATTTACATGATGACATCACACAGTTCCCGCAGATTTGTTGGCTACACATCCGTGACGTTATAGCCTCCCATGCATTTAAATGATAGCACCCGGTGAAGTCTTCTGCTGCTGTAGCCCATCTGCTCTAAGGTTCAAAGTGTTGTGTATTCAGAGGTGTTCTTCTGCATGCCTTGGCTATAATGTGTGGTTAATTGAGTTATTGTTGCCTTTCCAGCTGGTCAAAGCAGTTGGGCCACTCTGAGCTCTAGCATCGACAAGGCATTTTCACCCAGAGAACTGCTGCTCACTAGATATGTTCTCATTTTCAGACCATTTTGCGTTAACCCTAGAGATGGTTGTGTGGAACAATACTATTAGATCAAATACTCAGCCTGACCAGCCTGTCTGGCACCAACAACCATGCCAAGTCACTTAAATCACCTCTTTTCCCATTCTGATGCTCAGTTTGAGCTTCATCTTGACCATGCCTGCTTGCCTAAATGCACTAAAATGCTGCCATGGGATTGGTCAACTAGATATTTACATTAACGAGCAAATGAACAGCTATACTTTACCTAATGAAACGGCCACATAAAAGGTTCCTTAGAATTTGTGCTTCAAAAAATTGTGAGGGTGTTTAGGAGCAGTAGCTGAAAGAGCATTTATCACCCAATCTAAAACTATCATGGAGGTGCACACACACACAAGTAGCAGTTTTTGATTTTCTCAGTGTTGAAACTCAGTGACTGTTCTCAAATATGAATTCACACACAATAAAGTAGGAGAATACATTTAGGCAAATTCCTGTTGTATTCATAAAGTCTTTGCTCGACAGCAATTTTGCCACAAATTAAACACCCACTTCAAAGATGAGGATCAGAATGATCTTATTACCCAAGTGCTTCCTGAATGTCATTCCTACACAGATAAAAAAGCAGTGTGTTTTAATGAAGTGTAATATAATTTTAACTGTGGGTCTCTCAAATTAGCAGTGGATGGGTCATGACTGGACTGCTGCTGCCCTCAAATAAGCCTCACCTGTCAGGCAGTTAAAGCCTTCAATCACCAGCAAGCGACCGGCGGACAGGTCGCTGTCCCCCCTGCCCACAACTACAGGTATTAATAGACACAAAGCATGACAAACACAGAGCTGTACTGATGGCCTAACGCATGCACCTGTATGTGATTCAGCTTTCCAAAGCTATTAAGTTCTTTTTTACAGTATGTTTATGGATAAAGTGTAACGATGTTAATCTTGCCCAATACGAGGAGAATGAAACAAATCCATTCAGCTCATCAGCTGCTCAGTTCTCGTAAATAACCTGAACAACATTCACACCCCCCAGCCTGACTGCACCACCATAGCCATTCAAGCTCATCACCTTTAAAAGACACAGCCCTAAATAATATGAGTTGTTTGTGTTGACACCCCGGCTGATGTTTGTTGCTCAGTAATATATTGCATCAGCAGAGCAGAGCAGTTGTCTCTGCTCTGCACCTGCACCAGCCATTCAGCCTCAGGTCTATAAATCCCAGAGCAGGGAGGAGTGAGGGAGCTGAAATGCTCTGCGGCCGGCTCACTGGACTCCAGAATAAGGGTTGCCTTTTTCTGTCACCCTACACCATGTGAACCTTCAGATATGCGTTTTTGTTATTGCATATAGGTTGTCTGTGGAAACTAGAACCTTTGCTGTGGTGGTGCTTTGATTCACTGCCCTTGCCACATGAGTGGATTCCACCCGTGATCTCCCCCTACGATCTTCCGAGCCACCCCAGCCCCCAATTCAACGTGCCACCAAGCTGTGCATATACAAATCACTATGGCCTTGTTAGCATAGTTTAGTGAAGATGTCAGCTTTATGAGGGCCAGGTTGCCTGCCATGCATGTCAGGGACACCAGGGGAGGGGCTGACCCACAAGAGGAAGCACAGCAGAATACGCAGGACCTGCACTGCAAATTTAGGTCCGAGGAATGGAAGCTGTGACGTGACTATCCCAAACCTCTGTGACACAGCGTAGACCCACACCACATTTTGTGATTTAACAGGGACACAAGAGAATGAGATTCCTGCATAAAAAAACAAAACAAAACAAAAAAACAGTTTTGTGATTTATCATAAATAATTTGATCACAAATCAATGAAAAAGCCTTTTCCTGTACTCATAATCAAACTGCAATGAATGGACATTTTCTTATGAGCACTGTTTTACGTGTGCACGCATGTGTGTGTGCGTGTCTGTGTGTGTGTGTGTGTGTGTGTGTGGGGGGGGGGGGGGGGGGGGGGGGCTTTTTGTTTTTTTTTTTTTTTTTTTTTTTGGTTGTTAAAAAA
>VUQJ01004971.1:8230-28987 GCA_015108635.1 Andinoacara biseriatus
AGTCCTTTTATTTTTTTTTCTCAGAACAAAAAAAAAAAACCCACCTAATATGATATGTTATGATTAAATATGCCTGATGTCTTCTTTTTCCATCTTGTTTAGTTTCCTTGTGTTGAACAATTTATGTCAATGAACTGAAAAGAAGTAAAATATAAACAAAAGTTGATAAACAGGATATTAACCGGTCTCTGAATCCAAATCTGTGTCTATCTGTCCTTCTAACAATCGTGATTTAGTGTATGAATGCGGTCAAACTGCTGTACCACAAAAGGCTGTCACAGTCTCACAGTGTTAGTTATGTATTTAATTAATTATTTTTGTTACATTGCTCCCTGCTTTAGATTTTTCCCAATAGTTTTGGACACTTTATCCTTCTCCTTGTGTTCATGTTTGTTCTAAAGGACTTTCTTTGTCATGTCAATTTTAGATAATTGCAACAAGTTCCTGCGTTTGAACCTCTCGTGTAAACGGGAGGCCAAAACATATCAAAACTTTACCATTTTCATCGCCTTCTACACAGGCGTCTCCTTCATTGGGGGGACCTGGCTAGCCTTGGTTTGAAATGGCATCCTGCCTCAGATTCAACCCATGCTAAGCCCGGGTTCTTTCCACAGCCAACACAAAGTGTCGCAGACAGTCTATCTTTTTCCCCGTTCCTCAGTTTGAGTCTGATATCACAGCTTTTCCCAATTCTCTGAGGCTGCTCCCAAGTCAGTCTGTAACTGTCCTTTCCTAAAGTCAGCTGTTGTCCCAGTTGATCTTCCAGGTCCAGAGTCCTCCTGGTGAGGTTCCAGGTTGACTTCCAAGCTAAGGAGCATGTCTCCTGCTGGCACCTGGCAGATGCCTGACTGCTCTGGTTCTAAGCCTTCTGTTCCACGTCCTGCCTGAACCGGAATGTCTGGTTCACCCACCTCAGAGGTCTTGCCTCTATATTTAGCTACCTGAGAGCTTTTGTCTTGATCGCCAGCCTCCCGAGAGGTTCTGTATTCTCTGCAGGGCTCCTCCTGGACCTTCAGAGAATCTTCTTCTCACCTTCACCCCTGGTCTTGCCTGCCTACGCTACCATAAGGTCAACCTCCAAAGTAGCCAAGCCTGTCTGCTGAGCCTCCTGACTGACCTCCATAGTTATCATAGTTCCCTGCCTCCTCTTCACTGAGCTAAGTTGCTCTACCTAACTGCTCTGGGCTGTTCACCTGGGTCTTTTCATTCCCTTGAGGGCAGTCAGGGATTCCCAACTCCATGACCCTGCCATCAGGCCATCTGCCCTAGCCCTTGGACTTTTTAGCTCCTGGGCGGTTGATTATTTTTCTTGCACTTTGCTACTTTCTTCAGTTTGTTCATCACTGCTTTTTATCTACTTGCATTTTTGTGGACTTCTGCCTGCTGTCTGTATTTTTGCTTGTCTTTAAAATGAGTTTGAGTTAACCTGGTAGGTGTTTTTCACCCTGATCTTCCCACATAACCATAAAAGTAATTAGTAAAACATACTACTGTTATCGGTTTACATGTGAACGCACACAGAGATGTCAACAGCCATTACTTAAGCTGAGCTCATGTGTGTTCTGGCTGTTATAACTTATGCTGTGAAACTCAATTTCTCCCACCAAGGGTAAGAATACACTAAAGGAAATCGCTACACTTTATGATCCAGGTGGAGCTGTAATCCAGCCATGAAGTCCTCCACGGTGCAATATAAAAATCTGCACAATAAATATCCGGCTGCTTAGAAACACCCTCCTTAATTCATTTGTAACAAAGTGATAATGAGGAGTGCCTTTTATTTTATTGCACCATCGTTAAATGGTGAGGATTTAAATTTTTCACTTGCACTCCTTAATAAATATAGAAAAATTATCATTAATTTGAAAACACAACACCCACAGCCGTACGTTAAAACTGCATGTGCACTAGAAACGATGCTCAGCATATATGATAATGTGCGGACTCATACCAAAGACATCAGCCAGTGGCTTTTGTGACTGAAAACCACGGGGTGCTCAGCGGTGTGATTACTGTGAGGATAATCTTTAACACACATGCCGTCTCAAAGGGGAGCTGTGGAAAGTTGGCTCAGAGCGGCCGTCCTTCCACAAGAAACCATAGGATACGCTGCTATTTTTATGAAGACCTCACATTTTATTTCTTTAAAAAGATGTTTGTGGTTATTTTTTTCTTGTGGTACAAATTTGAATAAACTGAAAATCGAATGGGGTGGTGAGGCTTTCCTTTAACACAAGAGCAAAAAATACACACACATTCTTTGCTTCTCTGTGCAGCACATGTAACGCATGATTCCGTTTCACTTATATACATCAAGTGGTCTGTTCCTGCAGCACTGAGCGTATATCCAAGAAACCCTTTCATCTTCTCTGTATATGAAAGACCATGTCATTATTATTACTTCAAGGGTGATGATGATGTGCTGTTCGCTCAGCACCAGGACTCTCTTGTTGTTACAGTTCGGTTACATTCATGATGTAGAAATTGAAGACGGATGGAGGATGAAAATCGATTTGTTCTGCTTCATGTTTTTTTTCCTTACACTTTGTTTTCGGTATATATCTAAGAGCTTAAAACTTCTTTCATGCCATGCCGAAACCTGTACTCCATAAAGTGCTGTTTTTCACATCTGTTTCTACCTCTGTTAAAAAAAAAAGAAAAGAAAAAGACAGAGAGAGAGAGAGGGAGGTCCCTTTCTTTTTTATGGAATTTGTTCCCAAGTTCATAAACATCGTGTGGCAATGTTTGAATTTTATTTAATATGTTGAGACATTCATCTTCTGCTTGGTCTCCAGAATCCTCATGTGTAAAATATATTGTTCTCAGGAGATGCTAACAAACTAGTGGAGAGACATCCCCTTTCCTGTCAGGGCATATCTGTTTGCCTAATCTACACAAACTTGGAGACTATGTTCCTTTACAAGGTTTAATCTTCTTAGAAGACATCTTACGGTTGTGCAGTTGTATCACTGCGGTAGTGAGCCGCTAATTCGAATGGCCTGCCAATTTGTTTTGCTTCTTTATTCTGCTCAGTTTGAATCACTGGGTAGAGACAGACATCAGCCATTTTTGAGGTTTGTCATTTAAATGTCAAGAAACTATAATTTTTCTTGCCAGATGAACTGTCTTTTGATAAGAGCGTTTAATCTTTAAAGTTTCTACTTATCTGCATTATATTGATTCCTTGGGGGGGGGCTGAAGGCCAGTTCTTTAAAGTGGTCCTCCCCAGCTGGCTTTTGTCAAGAAGATAAACCATAGCTGCTGAGTTTCCTTGAAAGCAGAAAATGTCAAAAGGACAGTTAGTGATGGATGCAGTTATCAAAAAGTTACACTGAGAAAGCTGCATTTTTCTTCAAGAGTCACATCATGTCCCTGAAAACAGATGGCAAATACAGATGATTTGTTGTGGTTTCAGATTGCCATTCATCTGAAAAGAATTTCAAGCCCAACAAACCAGAGCACCATTCATATGAATTAAAGATTACTTGGAGGCAAACATAATTTAACGAATACTCATTTGGAGAAATGCACTGCAATCAAAAGCAGTTTTAAAAGTTCAATACCTCAAAATTTAAATAATGCTGCTCGACTATGATTTTTTATACCCAAGAGGAGCATTTAAAAGTCATTAGCAGCAATGCACTAAATGCATTTAAAATATTAGGGGGGTGACAATTGAAAGTCACAGCGCTTTAAGGCTCCTACAAAAAATTCTTTCTCAAGGCTGATCG
Organism: Andinoacara biseriatus; assembly: GCA_015108635.1. NCBI lineage: Eukaryota > Metazoa > Chordata > Actinopteri > Cichliformes > Cichlidae > Andinoacara > Andinoacara biseriatus. Next base: position 11,962 of record VUQJ01004971.1, read on the forward strand.
CATGAGTTGCCCTCCTCCCCTGAGAGAGAGGTAGAGGTTTCTCATCACAGGGCAGTTCAGCACGGTGAGATGGTTGAATGCGAGGACTTCATTAAACCCCTCTATTGTTAACATCTGGGGTTAGAATGGCTGTTTTCTCTGGTAAATGTTGCCTTGGCTTAACAGGGGATTTTATTACACTACGCAGTTGATATTGGCAGCAGTGGCACGCCTGGCAATGAAAGCCCTTCAACCGGTTCAGGTCACAGGAGATCAATCAAAGCTGGCTGTTACACTGAAGCCTTCAATTCTCAACCGGACAGGGAGGTGAATGTGCATGTAAACTTGTTGAATGAAGAAAAAAAAATACACCAGCTTCCAAACTGAAGAAAGCACCTGGTATCTTTTTCTGACCTTTATTTATCTCTTATTTCACTTATTTATTTGCACGTTTATGCTACAGAAAGCATTCTGGTATCAAAATGTTCAGCTTCTTCAGGACATTGGTGCTACTACTTTTCTGGTTCATAACTTTTCTGGTTTTTGAAATATTCAGCTTTTTATGAATTTTTTGCCCCATTGAAAATGAATGGGGAAAAGATCAAAGGGTGTAGGGGAATTCTGATTCCACTTCAAAGTGATTTGTGGAGCATGTAAGTGGTTCAGAGCATTTTCTGGTATTTCAGCATTTCTTGGCATTTCAGCTCCGAGCTTTCAGCTGCAAGCATTCACAGTTGCATTTTCTTCTGGAAATGCATTTTCTAGTTTAGATTGTTTCTTTAAATGTTTTTTAAACTGTAAAATGTTTAAACATTGCTGTAGTTCTGCTGAAAGATTATTCCATAGTTTAACTCCACAGAAACACAAAAGGTTTTTATGGTTGTTTGTGGTTTACAAAGTTTGAAATTAAACTTTCCCCTCAGATTATGTTAAATTTTAACATATACAATTTCAAAAGTAACATGAAGCACAATTTTTTTGCCTGTTTTTGAAGTATATATAATTGTTGCTGTGCACTTTTGCGTGTGCAGCCCCACACCTCTATGCAGTCAAATTAAATATGGTGCTATAAGAGAAAAATTAAGTATCACCCAGCTTTGTTTTACTCAGAACTGAAATGGCTCTTGATAGTTTTGATTGTAGATGTTTTATTTGAGGTATCCAGCTGATTTTTTTAGGTTTAATAACACACCATAAATTTAATCTGATGTAGTATTGCTATTTTAACATTATTTACCATCAAATTTACATCCATATCTGTCATAGAATTTCCAAATATCATAATTTTAATTTTTGCACTTAATTATATATCTCTACTATAGTGCTCATAAACATGGATGGATTAGAAACCAGGAAAAGATGGAGAAACGGTTTTAGTTTTTCTCTAATCTTGCATTTTTTTCGAATTATTTGTACTGGATTTAAATACCTGTGGCAGTGACTTTCTCTACGTTTCTTTAGATTTTCTTTGTGGCATTTTATGGTTGTTTTAAATCTCTTTGCAGTCCTGTGGTCTCGTTATAGTTAAGTGGTTAAAAAATGGATGGTTACATGGCTGAATGTAGTTTAGATTTACATGTTCATTTCCATCTCTTTGCTGTTGATTTATGGTCATTTCACTCACTTTGTAGCGAAATCATTGTTGTTTTACATTCTTTAGCTTTTCCTTCCTATCGAACTATATGAACGTTGTGCATCTTTTTGAGCCTTGTTACTATGGTCACTTTACATCTCGTGGTTTAAAAACCTCACTGATACACACTTTCCTTCAGCGAATCCATCTCAGCCGTCAAAACTTCAACTTTTTCACATTTTCGATCTCACGTGAACGCCACGGTGTTTGGCCTTGCGTCATTACTCTGCGACACGTCAACGTGAAGCTTTTTTGCAGGATGAGCTAACAGTGTGCAACTTGGAAACAGTGACAGAAACAGCTTTCCCGGCAGAATTTAGCGGATTTTTGCTGTGATATTCCGAGTGGGGTTGAAACTGTTGATTTGAAAACAATAGTCCGAGTGTTGTGAATACTCTGGTTTGAAAGGAGGCCGCAGCGAACGTAGTCAGCCGCGCTGGCATGTGTCAGAAAGTGGGCACCCTCTGAATTTTGTAGAAATCCTCTGGTTTGTTTTTAGGCGATATTGTGGCTTTCAGGATGAACAACGAAGGTAATTCGCTTAATTTTTTTTGTCATTTTCCTTCTATTTGTGTTGTGTTATAAATATTAACTGCATGTTACCGTGCCGTGGGTCAGAGCTGGTGGAGTATTTCAGGGATCAGATGAGCAAAGATCCGGACATGGCCTCTGCTGTGGCTGCTATCCGCACTTTGCTGGAATTCCTCAAGAGAGATAAAGGTGGGTTCATTGATCTCCCTCTTATTATAGTCTAGGCTTTTCTTATGCTCTAGATCAGGTATGATGAGTTCCGGATGTGGAAAAAAGCCCTGATATTTCCCCTTTTTGTGTTTTCTCAAATTGTAAATAATGTTTTAAACTGTTTAGGTTATCTAGGCTAATCAAGTGTAGATTTATTTGGTTTTAATGTAGCTGTTTTTGAGCTAGATCCATTCAGATGTGGGCCTGGGTCTGAAAGCAGCATCTGTAGTTTTTGACATATCTGAAACACTGAACACCACATGTTAAATCCAGTTTTGAAGAGCATAATAATTTTTTTATCCTAAATAAAGTAAAGGTTTCACAAATGTAAGTGTGTTTTAGGCTAGTCTTATGAGCTCTCTGTGCCCCTTCAGGTGAAACCATCCTGGGCCTGAGGGAGAGCCTGATGTCAGCCACAGACTGCCTGACAGGAGTGGACTCTTCTGTGGCTGTCTCCTCAGGAGGGGAGTTGTTCTTGCGCTTCATAAGCCTCACATCACTGGAGCACCAGGTGAGTGAAGACAGTTTGGTATTGGACATTCAAACATTAAACAAGATTAAGCCTCAGTAATTCAAGTGAGATCATCAGTGTTCTACTAGATCTCCTGTATGTTATGGAGAGGAAGTGTTTCTGTTCTCGAAAGAACTTTATTAAAAGAGGCGATACAAGTCTACAGCTAGGAATCATGTTTATGAATACAACAGGAAAACAAAAGTAATCAAAGGAAAGAGTAAATACTGTTTGGTGTGGAAATATTTGGGCATATTTTTTAACATATTTTTGCAAATCCTTTGCAGTTGATGTCTGCCTGAAACCCGGAAAGGACACTGCCAAAGAATGGCTTTCCTCCTTCATGATGCATTGCCAGGCCGTTATATTAGCTGTCTTCAGTTGTTTGTTTATGGGTTTCTATTTTGTTTTGTCTTCAGTGAGTGAAACAGTTTGATCAGGCTAAGATGAGATGATTGACCCAACAGCTGCAGGATATTCCACTTCCTGACCATCAAAAACTCCAGTTATTTTTGGAGTATGTTCTGGGTCACTGTAGCACTGGAAGCCAAGCGTGATTCCACCATGTTTTATTGAGGATTTTCTTCGCCTCATATTTTAAGCCATTCCAAGCCTTCTCTCCATTCTAGTGCAGGTTGTTCTTAGTTTCATTTATCCACCTTTTACACCTTTCTAGCTATCTTAGTGGTGTATTTGTTTTGTTTTTTGACATCTAGGGATGGCCCGTTTAGGTTTGTTTGCGATCTAATTTGACCAGTTATTCAGGGTTCACAGAAGTGGTTTCCAAATATGACACACTTGAAATCAGCTGTTTAGTTTAGGAAGATATTGCCACACCTGCGCTTGAAGCAGTTTTGAGTGAATTTTCCAGTTTCATTTGAGCCCCTGAAAATAGGGGGTCGTGTTGAGTCATTGCGTTAAAATCAGTGTGGACTCACATTTACAAGGAGGTTGTGCATGTAGTATGGAGAGACACACAACAAGTGGTAGGAAGTGTGTCATACAAAATCTGAGCGTAAAATGTTATTTTTCCAAATATAGGAAGCTGTGCTTTAAACAATCTTTAGCAATCTTTAGACTCTGGGTACAAGCCAGAGACCAAACAGCAGTTTTTAAAAAAAAGAGCCCACAGTGGCAAACCCAGAGGTAGTGCAACCAGGAATATATTCCTATTCTCCCAATATTTAAAAGTTTGTATTCTGTGAATTTGCCCTCCAGGGTCAGACAGTAAGCTCAGCATTATACTCTAATGTCCTAAGTGAGGACATTCAACTCGAATCAGCTGGACATTGCTATAACCCAGGACTTTTTTTTGTGTGTGCCAGCAACGTGAATGGATCTTCATAAACCATCTAGCCTACTTCCAGATTTGGCTCCTTGAAACTTCATCTTCCTTCCCAAAAAGAAATTCAGGTCATAGGATCATGCTTTTTACTCGCCAAAGAAGTTCCAGCATGCATTGTAGATATACAAGTGCAAGATCTCAGTACCGGCCTATTAGGAGGCATCTAAAAATAGCAGCCTTGCCGGGACCACTGATGGAAAGATTGGCCCGATTTAAATAAGTGACACTGTGTGTTTAGATGATCAGACCTGTTATGTTATTTAAAGTAAGACACTAAAAGGATTTTTTTTTCAGGACCTGTCTCGCTGTAAGAAGGTGATGGAGGAGCGAGGGGAACTATTTTTAGAGAAGATCTCCATGTCAAGGACCAAGGTCGCTAAGCTCTGCCACACCTTTATCAAAGATGGCGCTGTAAGTACAAGGTACTACTTATTTCTTACTCTTTATAGGGAATCGGTTCAGTGATGCATTTTCTTTTCATCTGCTTCATCTCTCTCAGAAAATCCTGACTCACTCCTACTCCAGAGTTGTCCTCAGGGTGCTGGAAAAAGCTGCAGCTGAGAAGAAGCGCTTCTCTGTCTATGTGACTGAATCACAGCCGGATGCAGCTGGGTGAGGGAGCAGTCTATATACTGTATTCTAGTCTTACTCTGAAGAGACAGAGACTCATTTTTGTCTTTTTTTTTTTCAGGCAACACATGGCAGAAGCTCTGAGGAAACTCAACGTTCCAGTAACAGTGGTCCTGGATGCAGCTGTGGGGTGAATACAGATATTCTGAAGCTTTGATTTTTAACAAGAACTACAATTTAGTTGCATTAATTTTGTATTTTTTTTGTCATTCATTGCAGTTATGTCTTGGAAAAAGTGGATCTAGTTATTGTTGGTGCTGAGGGAGTCGTGGAGAGCGGTGGGATCATCAACAAGGTGTGTTCCACTAGAGCTACACGAAGATTTTGATTGTTCGCTTGCGTGCTGCTAAATGAGGAAGAGACAAACTTTGTTCCGTTTTATCAGCATGACCCATAGTCTCATTAATGGGAATTATCCCAGCTTAATGTTGAAAAATCTTTCGAAAATGCTTCTGATGCATGTTCGTGTGTATCATGTCTCAAAACGTAGCTGATTATACCTTTTAACTGTAGGTTATTACTACTTTTAGGGGTTGCCACATAATCCGCCTCCATCTCACCCCATCCATTCCTCTTCGGTCACACCATTACGTGATGAATCTTTATGGTCTTCCTCTTCTCCTGCCTGGCAGCTCAATCTTCAACACCCTTTGTCCAATATATCCACTATCCCTCCTCTGCACATCCAAACATCTCAGCCTTGCTTCTCTGTGTCTCCAAACTGCTCAACCTGAGCTGTTTTTTCACTACCTCTACTGTAGGTTATTAATGTAGGGCTCAAATCAGCTGCATGTACTTGCACTTAAATGTTGGCAGCCATCGGTGTCATAGTTACAAATTTATTTACATAAAAATCTGCTGTACAGTTCACAAACAGATTTTTTGTTTTTTAGAAGATTGGTTTTTGGCATTTTCTTTTAACTGAACGACCCACATTGGCGGCTACATCTCATCTTTAAGTCTGTGTTCAAAACAGTAACTTTGTTTGCCTGCGTGTGTTGACTTTATGGGACATGAAATTGTAGTCACCAAAAAAACCTTGGGTTGCACATTCTTCACACAAGCACTGCGCTTGTAAAATTGATATATTTTGCTTGTGATACAAAAATAGACTTAAGTGTTTTGCTCTTGCAGATCGGCACTTATCAGATGGCCTTGTGCTCCAAAGCACACAACAAACCCTTCTACGTTGTAGCAGAGAGTTTCAAATTTGTGCGTCTCTATCCACTCAACCAGCAGGACGTGCCAGATAAATTTAAGGTACGACTGTACACTGATTTTATTTTTCCCCTTGTTTTATATTCAGAGGCTTTCCTTACGTGTTGTTTTCTGGCCTCCACAGTACAAAGCAGACACCCTGAAGACTGTAAAGAACCTGTCAGAAGAACATCCGATGATTGATTACACACCTCCCTCCCTCATCACCCTCCTCTTCACTGACCTGGGAGTCCTCACCCCATCTGCAGTTAGTGATGAACTCATCAAACTTTATTTATAAATGTGCCTCGCAAATCTCCAATAAAAACTGAATAAAAATGAAAATGAATGTCATGGATTTAATTCAGACAAATCTCAGCTGTCATATCTTCATCCACACTGTCATTACTGTCCTTCTGTTTTGTGTTTAGACTTTGCTCCACTTGTTATCTGTTGCTCAAAGTCCTCCTCGCTGATTTGGCCTTTCTTTAGTTTCTTGAGGAGGCGAGTGTCATTTAAAAGCTCTTTGAGGTCTTCGTCGTCGACATCAGAATCCTGCAGAGGAACAAAAGTTAAAAGTGTAGCCATCTGATGGTTTTATTAATCTAACCATTAATGGTTGGAGTGAAGTACCTCATTGTGCTTTCTCTTGGCTGCCATCTTTTTCCTGCGCTCCTTTTTGCCCTTCTGTTTAGACCAGGCCTCATTCTTTATGAAGTTCTTTTTAGGAAAGGGAGTCTTGTCCTTCAGCTCGGCCAGTGCTTTCTGTCTCTGCTTCTCCCTGTTCTTGTCTTTGTAACGGATGGTGTCTGTGTCCACTGTTGTCTCAATGAAATCAGGGAACGTTTTATCCTTCAGTTCAGGCATCCTAGGCAGGCGAAGGAGTGCAAAACCACGGGCCAAGCAGGCAAAGTCCAGATCTAGACATTGAAAATGTAGTGCAAGTTTACATTCGTCTCTTTATGGATAAACAGAATTGTAAGATGCTCACTGTGTGTGTATTCTTTTAACCTTTGGTCCTGAAGATGAGGCTACATTCATGTTTGGCGTAGGCCTGGACGTACGAGACAAATGCTTTCATGCCTCTTTCGAACATGGCCCGGTCCTCCAGAGCCATGGCCTTCACTTTTGGGAGAACATCCACGACGTCCTTTACTGGGGACATCTTCTGCAGTGGACACTGCAGAGTAGATGAATAAGATGTTTATATTACACGTGATATATTGTGCTTCATATGCGTCGAATTTAGCTTGAATGAAGATAATATTTCCAAGAATTTCCTTTGCCATTTGGTAAAAATTATTACTTGAAATGAAAAAGTAGCAGTGGCTACAATTACATTTGAGTTGATAAGAAATGATACATTAAAGCAAAAAGTTCCTATTAAATTACTGCCACAAGCGCAAAGTCTACATCCTCACCTGTAAATCCTAAAGATCTGGAAGAAATCATTCGTCAGTTAAAAGTCTTCTTATATGACCCCATCAAATTGTTCAAATCTGTACTTTATTCTTTCATAAATCATTCAGTAATTAAAATCAGCACAAGAAGTGAAGAAATTTGTGTTTGGTTGATTACTTCTTTGTTGTAACGATGCTGCTTGGCAATAAATCTTATACTGTTGGGAAGCCTGGGTATTTCCCCTTAATGGAGCCACATTTGTAAGGAAAATGCATTTGTAGGTTGCGCTCATGAAAAACTTGCCAAATCTTCTCTGCCAATGACAAACAGTTTATTCTGCTATTGACTCCTGTTTGTTTAATCTTTTGGGATCCTTCTAGTACTAGGCTAGAGTTCTGCTCTTTGTTTCTCACTCCCATAATGCTTCATGGTACAGACTCCTGGTTACGAGTGATACCAGAGCAGAGAGCTGGAGTGAAAAGTTATCTTTTGCTTTTAGCGTCTGCTGAGCTCACCTTCTGATTGATGGTCAGGAAGTTAACATAGGAATGCTCCATTGGCAGCAAGAAGACGAGGGCATTGCCATAATTACCGATTCGTGCTGTTCGCCCACATCGATGTACAAAGGCACTGAGGCAGACAAAAACAAAACAAACAAAACATTCATTCCATATAAGCCAGTGTAAATTAACTTTAGGCAATTAAGTAATAAAAACATGGCTGTAAATGAAAATAATTGTCTAATAGTGTGCCACTATTAAAAATATACCACTGAGCTGCTATTCCTTCATAACTACAACCAAAAAAATAAATAAGATTTGGATGCACAAGCTTGAATTTATTTTGGATTTTCACGCATCCATGCAAAGTCAAAACAATCCTGAATATTAAAGGTGCGCGAATGCGCATTTTTAATGGCCATCATTCCACCCTGGAAAAGGAACAGTTCAAAGAAAAGCCCCAAATTACCATGACATTCAAGATGAGTGTATGCACAATTCTGGCCACAGCTGTAAAAGCATAGGAAATGCTTAAAGACTTTCTCTAATTGATTTCCCATTATTATAGGAGATGTTCCTTTTCAAATATCTTTCAGATCCAGTTATGTAGTCAGTACTGACTCACCTGGCACTGCTGGGAGGATCATACTGCAGCACCCAGTTTACATCAGGGATATCGATGCCTCTGGCCATAACGTCTGTACACACCAAGATCCCACTGCATGACACACAGGCAAAAAAAAATTAAAATTTTTATATATATATATATATATAAACCCAGTGTTGTTTATTGTACCTGTACATACCAACTGAAATTTACCTTTTTAGTTTCCGAAAGTCGGCAAAGATACTGTTGCGTTTGTGCTTCATCTTGCCGTGGATGCAATGGACGGTGACCTTCTTGACCAGTATCTCCAGAGCTCGACCGTAGTACTCCACACAAGCACAGGTACTGATGATGAAATGGGAAGTAAACATGTTGTAATCAAACCTCTGTCACCTAAAAGAAACTGTTTCCAATAATAGATACTGTTAACAAGGCACTTCAACTGCTACAGTAAGATGTTGTGTTTTTACATTTTATATAATTCATATAAGTCACATGTTTTCAGGACATTGGTAGTCCCGTGTCTGCCAGTTTAACTTACCTAAAGAAGACCAGAAGCTTCTCGTGCTTGTGCTGCCTGAGAAAAGCCACCAGGCTGTTGAACTTGTCCTCTGCTCTACAAATCTGAAACAGCAAGAGGATTTTTGTGTCATCGCTACACTTCACTTTCAGCTTGACTGATAAAATTTAAAAAAAAAAACACCACAGAGTTGAGTCGCTCACAGTGTAGTAGTTGGAGAGCCTGGAGGGGGTTTTCTGGGCAATGGCGGCAGTGGCCAGGCCTTTCTCTTTGACCGTGATCCGTACGGGATTCCGGAGGCCGGCCCTCACCAGCTTCTCCAGCTCCTGGGTCTGAGTGGCTGAAAACAAGCCTGTACGTCTCTGCTTAGGCAGGTAACCTAAGATGGTGTTTAGACTGGATACACAGACACACACAGACTGTTACTCATGAGACCATTTAAACACGTTAAAGAATTCAAATACATTCGAGACCCTGCGTATTTGGGCAGTTAAACACTCTTCTGCTTGTCAGGCTCTGTGCTTCCACCACAGACTGCATATAAAAGACATACAGCTGTCACCTTTGAAAACAGAAGCCAATGCTGAAGCGCCTTAGAGTAGAAAAGCACTTTATAAGAACCAGTCAATTTTACAATACAGTTTATGAATGCAGCTCGCTGACCAAGGTTATTAGCATTAGTAATAACTTAGCAATGCACCCTCTGGTCAAAATCTGGTCACTTCTGGTTCCACAAAACCAGCACAGTGACCAATAAAATAACACTGAGGCTTCAAAATGCAAAGTCCACAAACCAGCCTGCAACATCATGGTGACTATGCTCAAGTTGAGACCTTTTCTCTTCTTTTATTCAAACTGAATGATGAAGAGATGTTAAAGGCCTCCCATTAAAAACAAAGAATTTTTCCATACCTGGCCTCAAATCCCATGTCGAGGAGTCTATCGGCTTCATCGAGAACCAGCACGTCCAGACTCTTGACTGAGCTGGCCAAGTCCAGACCATCCGACTTCCTCCTGAACATATCTTCCAGGCGTCCCGGTGTCGCAATCACAATGTTTGCTCTGAAACACAGACGCACAAATTCAGGTTATTATGATACTTTTAATGAAATTACAGTAATTTTGTGATATAATATTAAGAACCATTCAGAATAACCAATACCATTAACACAGCCCACTTTTTTCCATTAATGTCCTGGTATTTTCTAGTTCCTGACAAGAACCAACTTTTAGTTTTCCAAAGTGGTTTATTTTTTGGTAGGAATGCTTAAAATGGTTCTGAATTAGGTCAGGGATTTGAACTGCACCAGTTGTGTGTTGGTGGAAAGCCCCTGAGATCATCACATACCCTTTATCCTTGAACTTCTCCACGTCCTCTGCTGGGTTACTGCCACCGATGAGCAAGATCTGCCTGAAAGACAACAAGTGGGAAAACACATGAAAGACCGTCAATGAAGTCAAAGTTGTTACAGCAGGTTACTATTTCAGTCATTTTTGTGTGTTAAGCTGAAAAACAATGTGACTATCACAGTTCAGTCAACAAGCTGCTCATATCGCCTCCTTTGTAGCCTTCATTGCACTCAGTGGTGTGTTTTTGCCTCAAGTGGTGGAACAAGTTCTTCGTTTCCACCTTTAGCAGGAACAGTTTTCTTGCATAATTTGCAAATTACTGTTCTTTGTTGGAGGTCACTGAAGTACCTCTCCAGGACTAAATTGTCTGACATGTTGCCCATACCTCAGACAGGCCCTGGCTTGTGCACATGTTGTGCACACTAGGGAATGTAAATGTATGGCACAGCCCTATTCACCAACATATAGACACGTGATACTTTGGAGATGGAATTCAATAACAGACCATAAGCATTGAGCCAATTTTGCATACAACCGAGCAAACAGTTGATATCTACAACAACAGCTGAGGTGCAAATAGCTTTTAAAATTGTCTCTGTTCATTAACTAAGCAATCTGTATTTTATATCATACTCCACACACATACTGACATCTACTTACTTAAACTGGGGAAACTTCTCAATAAACTGCTCCATCACTTCACTGATCTGTAAGGCCAGTTCTCTTGTGGGAGTGATGACCAGGGCACCGACCTGCAGAAAACAATCAACAATGGGTCAACAAAGTGTCCAAATCATGTTGTCCAGGCTTTGTATTTTTCACAGATTATCTGTAAAACCATCAATAACCATCATACCCGTTTTTACTTTGCACTGTCCTTGACTACATTATCATTCTCATCATCCTGGCAACATGAACACAATGCCTAGTGCAACATTATTCCCCATTCCTCACTTTCATCCTTACCTGCATCTTCTTTAGCTTCTCTTCCCGCTTCAGGAGCAGTTCTATGATAGGAATGACAAAAGCTAGTGTCTTTCCACTCCCAGTCACCTGTAATCAAATGGCCGTCAGTGAGCTGCACAGAACCAATATTTCAAAAGCTACACAGGGAGTCAAAAAGTGCAAAACTTTTGGTCAACCTCATAAGTACTGTGAAAGCTTAAAACTCTAAAAATATTAATAGCCTTAAGATAAATGTTTGCACAGCATGATTAAATATAATAAAGTTATTGTACATTAAAAAATCAGCTGACTGTGGAGGTCAGGAGCCCTTGCATTAGAGGTGAACTCATATATAAGGACAAAGGGATGGACGTTGACCATAATTCTCTAACCTCTCTGGTAATAAATTCAGCGGTTTTTAAATTTGTTTTATTTTTTTTATTTTGATGGTTAAACGGCGCACTTACCGCCTCGGCAGCCACATCCTTGTTACTCATGAAAAGCGGGATACAAGCAGACTAGAAGGGAAAATGACATCAAATCAGATTCAGTGTTTACTGAGGAGGGGTGGGAGCCACAGTTTTAAGTGTTAACTGACCTGTACAGGTGTCATGTGTGTGAATTTCAGTTCATCGAGCGTTTGTAAAATCTTCTCGTTGAGTTTAACAGGTAAAGTGTCCCACGTCCCTTCTTTCGTATTATCCATGTTGGAAAAAAAACATTCAGCAGAGTTTGAAGCTAAAGATGTTGGCAGCTGGTTTACTACAGCCACGCTGTTCCCTTTTCCGGGTGCGTCGGTGTTTACACGCCGGGTGCGAACAGAAGCGCTCCAAATGATGTGGTTCCCCTGAGCGACGTTTTGTGTTTGTCAAGCTCATTTACTAACAGTGTGTACGCACAAATCTGTGCGTAAAGGACGGTGGTGGAGGCGTGATGATTTGGGCTTGTTTTGTCACAGGACCTGGGCACCTTGCAGCAGTAGCGTTCCGTCAGAGCAAGACAAGACAACAGAGCAAGGATGCACACAACAGAACAGCTCTCACAGGGTACAGCTAACTCGCTCTTTCGGCTGACAACAACCCCCTTCCTCCCGAGAGCGACCACAACATCTCCTTCCGGTTCAACACCAAAACAACCTAACATAAAGGAACAGTAACTGTGCAACACGTTTAGCAAAAACGTCCATTACGGATCATTACAGTACCAAAATGAAAGCAGTCTCTCGCTTTCTATCTCAAACAGCATGCTGTCTTTACGCTTTTCCTGTAACGTCCTTTCCAGTAATTTCTGCTGTTGTAAAGAAGTGTTTGAAGTATAACCTCCACCCATCCATCCATCCTTCTCTCTATCCATCCATCCATCTCTCTATTCATCCATCCATCTCTCTATCCATCCTTCTCTCTATTCATCCATCCATCCATCCATTCTCTTCCGCTTATCCGGGGCCGGGTCGCGGTTAGAAATGTAGCTCACCCAAACCAGATTTTACTGTGGGGTTACTGATCGAAAAGGTGAGAGACTATTTCGCCTCATGCCCCCCACTCACAAAACGTAAGGCAGAAAAAGTATACAAAGTCCACTTCTTCAAATTTGTCAAAAAGGAATTTGAAAAACTGATCCAAGAGCTGGAACACCAAGTGAAGAAAAACAAAAGCTTCTTAATCTGTCTAGAAGAACCAGACAAATCTCCTGAGGATCAAAGATCAGACTCTGAGGAAAGGGTAGATTTCTATTTACCAAGTGCAGTCCCAGAAATTCCCCATCCAGAGTCTCCCAGGTCTTCCAGTAGCTCTCTAAACACACCAGTTATGCAAATGAAAATGTGTTCTCCAATTGAGTTTAACGGCATTAAACCTGATCTTTCGTGGGTATTTTATCAGTTGTTTGATAAATTAACCAAGAAAGTAAACACTGGGATTATCGGAAAACCCCAAGAAAATATAAGTGCAGAGAAAATCAAGATGTTTTCCAGGAAGCTGACAGATATAATGTATGACCACCTCCAGAGGGTTGATATTTATCCCAGGAAGAAGTCTCTTTGATTCTGTCATCTCTAGATCTCTAAGACCAAGAAGAAAGTTCCTCTTTTATCCTGAGGTCCTCTATGTGTGTGTAGAAAACTCAGTGGAAAGGTTCTTGCAGAAGATTCTTCTGTGGTTGGAGAATGAAGAATTAGCTGAAACTGTACAAATTGACAGAATTTCTGGTGCTGTGGAAGAGATCCCTACTGTAGCGATGATGACAAAGAAGGAAAAAGAAAGTGACAAAATGTCTACATCGTTCCCACAGTCAAGTCCAAGTTCTGCTCCCCAAAATGAGCCCATCTCCTGTGTGAGTGCAGGACCTGTCTGTAGAAAGGTCTGAGACTGCACCAATCGCTCAGACAAGGCCTACAGAGGGTCACAGTCAGCCATCAACCTCTGAAAACCCCGAGAAGGAATCTTCAGAAATTTCACCTTCTGCTGCTAAGAGAATTGTCATGGATTTCATTGTCCTAATGTTCAGGAGGATCTAGCCACCACCTGGTGTTTTATAGATGTGGTGCTGCACAAAGTCACAAGCTCAGAATCTCTGAGAATCCTTGAAAAAAACATGGATGAGAAGTGGGAAAAGCTGTTAGGAAGCCCTCCAGCTGCTGCTTTAAGGGCTGCAGTGATAACTGAATTACCATGGTGACTTTTTTCCATGTCTACATTTTTTAATAACCTCAGAAGTAAACTTCTGAGTTCCAAAGTTCCAAATTATTAACAAATTTTGGTTTTTGTTGTGCTTTATTGCCTTGTCTAATATGAAAAAGTGTTTTATTTCCGCACTCTGGTTATCAGTACAGACATTTTAAAGTTTTGGAGCAGAATCTGAAGTGGAATTTCATGAAGAGGGTTGGAAGAATATTGTCAGTATTTGTAAATAAGTTCTGGAGAGACCAGCCTTTCCTTCAGTTACCATATTTGTCCACTGGGTGGCAGCACACCACCAAGACGCCAGCAAAGCCAGGACGGTAACGCCTGACTCTGTTCCAAGTTTTATTCTCGTGCATTCTTTCACAAGTGTTGGAAAAGGCAGGTTGCATGGCTAGGTGCTGGATTTTCTATTGTGGCAGCGCGACTGAAAAGGCCTGAATTCAGGGCTCAAGAGATGTGGCCCAATACTTTTGTCTATATAGTGCATCTATGGGACGCATGCAGTTAACCGCGTCACACAGTGTTCAATCCTGTTAATGCAGTTGTGATTTTTTTTTTTTTAAATAAACAATATACATTTTTAAATTGTGTGTTTCTGAGCTGATTAAAAGCTATTGTGGTCCCCACAGGACGCCCACTACAAACATTTTATAGACTGTGATGCGCAAGCCTGTTGATCCAGAATGATTCTGATTTACTAACATATGCACGGTGGTGAGAACAAAAATAGGCTGGTGCACACGGGGTATAAAGCCGATGGCACTTTTGTCTATGCACTTGTTTTTTCTGCACTGGGTAAGAAGAACATTCTTCAGGTGTGTCAAGGCAGGAATTTCATTAACTCTTTACTGTATTTTTATGGTTCTCTACATCACTTTGTAAATATAAAATGATACCGAAGAGAGGGGTCTGTTTTTACTTACATATTTTGTAATTTTTGGAGACATTAGCTTTATGTCCTGAACATTGTGTTTTAATTTTATGTATTTATTTATCTGGCTGTAACGTGTAATAAAGGATCAGTAGTACTGTGCATGTGATTTGATACGTTTTGTAGCACGGATAACACAGTTTTGATTTGTTAGAAAATGTAGGTTAAATATTGGATTTTGTGTTTAGAGTTTTGACTGACAGCCTGGAATGTTTAAACAAATGTGTCTTAGCAGCATGGCCAACTTTCTGTGTTGAGATTCTTCCTTTTGCTTTCTAAAAAAAAACAAACAAGAAAAATCGGTGTTTAACAGTTTGGTCTCTTTGTCTTGGTTTTATTTATTGTTGCTCCCCACATTACCCCCAGACCTCATCGTGAGGATGTAACAACACACTGAACCCCCTGAACACTTCTCCTAGCACCAGACTCACCCGACCACCAGGTGAGCAGCACATTCTGTGCTTCCCAGTGTAACCAGAGAAGGAAATCTTCTGTGAAAGTTGAGCCCTGTAAGGCTGGAACCCAGAAAACATACCAGACCAGGCTGTACACTCCAGTTCTCAGAGCCACTGACTATCATTTTCCACATCTCGCGCTTCCAAATTAAGGTAACATCATTTAAATCTGCCACTGTCACTCCTGTTTCAAAGATTTCAGCAGCAGTCATGCCTGAATTACTAATAGCCCAATAGCACTAACTCCTATTGTAACATCCTGTCCAGCTCTCCTAGCAACTACCTGTCTCCTACAATCTGAGACTGTGCTGTTCCATATGTACCATTGTGGAGGAGTCAACTACCTGTGCAACCTGTTTAGGGTGCAGGTGTCACCTCATGCTACCAGTTGTGACACTGACCATAGCCAAATGCAAAACTAGTGACAAAACAGTCAGAAAAGATGTGGAGGTAAAAAAAATGTCAGTGGCCTTCAGCTATAATACCATTCCTGTTTTGGGGGCAGTCTCATGTTGCCCCTCTAGTGCGCCTGTTGTTAATTTAACACCAAAGCAGCTGAAACTGATTGATTTGACATGATGCTATACTCTGATTAAAAGGTGTTTTTTTTAAGCAGTGTATTTATACTCATCAGCACTCTCTTGCCTTTGAACAGCTATTGCATCTTATATCCCTGCTAGCCTGTTTTATCCCCCTAAAGTTAGATTGCTTAAATTGTATTACTCACTTTAGTTGTTAGCTTGTTATAGTGCTGTTTCACCAGGACCTCATTAGTTTCTTTCCCTGCTACCTCATCTTTTGGGGTCACAATAAACCTCTTGAATCTTGAAAAACAGCGGCTCTATTCCAAATATAATTTAATGTTGCCGTTAGTTATTTACCTCGTTGACAAGTCAAGTGTGTTTTGCCTCTGGTCATAATAAACTATAACCACCCATCTATAAAGACATAATAATTGTACAGAATATTGGCTTTATTATGAAACCTGGGGCATTTTTCACAGACCACAGTTCTACATTTGTACAGATTGATTTAGCAGATTTTTTTTTTTGTCACAAAAAGGAGAAACTGTGTACAGAGCAACTTTCCTGCCTGAGCTCACCAAAGATTGTTTCAAATATAAAACTGGAGTATATCAGGTGCATGCACCGTTTATGGTGTTGCGACTGTGTGCTAGATGGAAAGCTATACTGCCTTGGACGTATATATACTTGGAAAAAACATCCAAACAGTTGCATGTCACAAGATATGCTCGGGGGGGGGTTAACAATTCAAAATTTATACAATCATATAATTTAAAATCCCCAACAAAAATAACTATATAAGCAACTAAAGAACACAGCAGTCATCAAGCATATCAGACCCCCTACCTACCCAGCCCACCCAAATCAACATGTAACATGGATATCAGCGTTCCTCTACACTTCGAGGGGCACCCAAATAGTTCAGTTAAATTCAAACCCTCTTTCTGCTCCTTACAATTTCACAACCAGGACCAAGTTTTGTAAAATCCAAGCGTTCCAAAATCAATACATTAATTTTTAGGCAAAAACTGTTGAATTTTGTTTCTGAACTATGTGGGGCGTGAGCCATACCATCC
>VUQJ01004971.1:31866-41902 GCA_015108635.1 Andinoacara biseriatus
TACACACAACTTCGAATGTTCTTTTTTTCGTTATCGTTTTGATTTAGATTTTATGATTTATAATATAATATAAATGATATATTATATTATATTATATTATATTATATTATATTATATTATATTATTATTATTATTATTATTATTATTATGAGAAAATATCCAAACAGCAGTACTAACTCATACTACAGTACTACAAAATGATATTAACATTTTGAGTATGGCACGAGTGATGGGAGTTATCATACATCATACAAATATAGAGGTGGACAAAAAGCTCAATGCTGCATGAATTAAAATATAAACACAATTATGATAAATCTTCTTCTTTTGGCTGCTCCTTCAAGGGGTGCACTGCAGATAAGCTGCCTTCATCCCACCCTATCCCTAGCATCCTTTTCTGTCACACTAACACTCTGCATGTCCTCCTCATACATGTCATTCATCTTCTCTGTGGTCTTTCTCTTTTCCTTCTACCTGGCAGCTCCATCTTCAACATCCTTTATCCAGTATATCCACTATCCCTCCTCTGCACATTTCCAAAAATCCCAGCCTTGCCTCTCTTTGTCTTCAAACTGCTCAACCTGAGCTGTCCCCTTGATGTAACCATGTCCACTCTTGTCCATTCTGATCAATCCCAGTGAAAACTATCTGCAACTCTGCCAAATCCAGTTCAGCCTCCTGGCTTTTTAGCAATGCCACCGTATTTAAACTCATCTGGCTTCACTACCTGTAATCCTTGTAATCCTCGTCTCCCTCTCATTCACACACATATTGTGTCTTACTTCTACTGACTTTCATTCTTCTTCTCCCCACCTCTCCAGGCTCTCTTCCACCTGCTCCCTACTCTCACTAGAGATCATACTGTAATCTGCAAACATCATAGTCCACTGCGACTCCTGCCGGACCTCATCTGTCAACCTGTTTATTACCATTGCAAACTAGAAGGGGCTCTGAACTGACCCCTGATGTAATCCCTCCTCCCACTTTGAACCCATCTGTAACTCCTGCTGCACACCCCACCACTGTGTCAGTCCTCATACATGTCCTGCACCACCCTCACATACTTCTCTGCCACTTCTGACTTCCTCATGCAGTACGACAGTTCTTGTTTTGGCACCTTGTCATATGCTTTCTTTAGATCCACAAAGACACAGTGCAGCTCCTTCTGACCTTCTCTGTACATCTCCATCAACACTTTCAGAACAAACATTGCATCTGCAGTGCTCATTCTCAGCATGAAGCAATACTGCTGTTCACTGATCGTCACCTATCTCCTCAGCCTAGGTTCAACAACTCTTCCCTATACTGTTGCTTCATGGTATGGCTCCTCAGTTTTATCCCTCTGTAGTCACTACAACTCTGCACATCACCCTTTTTCTTGTTCTGCACTATATAAATTGTGTTTTGATACTGTAAATCGTGTCTGGATATACTTATGTAACACCACTGGATTCATGGTGATAAACCCACTTGAACTTGAAAAAAGTGTACCAGTACACTACAATTATTTACTCGTACATGTAATACCCACAGCGGGTAGAAAGACCGCATGTAAAATGTTCAAACTAAGAAATATTTGTTCAAACTGTATACTAAAATAAAACTAGCAACTAATGTACGCTAGTTGTATTTTAGGACAGCTTCAAGTTTCTAAAAGCACAGCAACAAAAGTTGGATAATATAATAAAAATGGTAGAAGATCTAGAATCTAATCACGTTAATAATTTTTTTTTTTTTAACATTTCTACGTTTATTATTATCTTCTGCTCGACTTTTCACGATGAAGTTTCGAGCGAAGAGATTTAGCGAACTGATCGAGAAATTCGACAGACGTTGTTCCCCGTGTGCCGCTTTCGCCGCTGTATCATAAAATAAGCTTTTAACGAGCATGCGCTAAGTGAAAGTGATCTGTCTCTTTAATTTATTTCACACCGTTTACCGGACGGCCCGAGAGCTGTAGCTTTTATTTACGCGGGGTAGTGAAACGAGAAACGGCCGCCCAGGGTGAAATAATCCACTACACCCTCTGTTTTTGTCGCAGGTTTGGTGACGTCCAATAATCGACTTGCTGTGAAGTCTCCGGGGCCGAGGCCTAGAGAGTTTTTTCTATAACGGACGCAATCAAAAATTTTGGCGTCGATGCTTAACTAGATTTCGGTGCCCGTTTTGACCGGATGTGAACCAATGAAGCACTTTATACTGTAACTTAAGCATTAACAGTGGGAAACGTTAGCCAGCTAATTAAAGCTACTGCTAACTGCCAGCGAGGAAGTGAGAAACGAAAAAAATGACATCTCGGAGGTAAGAACGGGCTGTCTGGAAAACAATGTCTGCTGATAATGCTAGCTGGGTCTGCTAACTTTAACTTAACTCAGTTATTTGGATCTTGGTATGTCGGTGAACAATTAGTGGGAGTGCCGACGCTTCTGGAAACAGAGAAATAGGTAGTGTAGGACCGCTTCATTTAGCGTTACACCGGCAACTTAAAGCATAGTCTGAAGATGTTAAGTAAACAGCGCTGTGACACCGCTTCACAACCAAGAAAGCTAGTTCAGTTGTTCACAAAATGTAGTTAGCAATAGGCAAAGTAAAAGTTAACTAACCCTGCTACAGCTACTAATGACATGCATCTCTTACTGGATGGGTTTGTTATACTTTGAGCTGCTGTCCAAGTCAGACCAGTTTTATTTACAAACGACTGAAGAAAAGGCAACACATATAATTGTGTGTGTGTGTGTGTGTGTATATATATATATAGTTTTAAATTAACGAGTCATTTTAACGAGAAAAAGGAAAAACCCCAGGAATGCATCAGAAAAACGGAAATGAAGTATGTTTCGTGCTGTAGCTATTTGCAGAGTAGACAGAAATCATGAAACCCAAGCGTAATAAATGTAATACGTTAAAACCTCGCTGTGAGTGAACACAGAGGAATAAAAACGGTTTACAAAAACAGTGCACAGATCAAACTTCTTGTACAGACAGAGGCAAAATATGAGGATCATATTCACAGGGAGGGAGAAGAAGCAGGAGATCCCCAGGATGGAGACATGAATGAAACGGGTAGGCAGTCTTGGGGGGGGGGAGTGGAGGGTGGCAGTTATAGGAAGAAAGTGGTCAGCCTCTTAATCTCTTTGCTGGAAAACAGTGTTGGATAGAGAGGAAGTGAGAGAAGAGAGAGACAGCATGGCTCTTTTGTACGGTTCGGTTCCAAATTAGTCTAGATGTCTTTAAGCACATTGTGCAATAATACCTGAAACACTTAGAAAAGAGAGGCGGGGCTCTCAAAAGCATCCTGAATTTGGAGACACTTTTAACAGCAAAGATGGTGATAGTAGTATAACTTTGGGGGGGAAAGCTTTTTCAAATTCTTATTTTTGAAAAAAGTCAGTGACCTGTTTAAGCATTCTTGCTCAGCTTTGGCTTTTATGTCCAGGTGACCATTTAAATTAAAACTTTAAAATAACTGTCCATATAAATGATTGGAAACTTAACTAGAAGCCTTTAGAAGGACTTTGAGAATGCTTTATCTGAATATTGGATTGAAAATGGCAAGTAATTACATGGATACTAAGCAGTTAATCCACATTTTTGGACACTTTTTAGCATCGTAACTGACCATTCTCTCTGAGTATGTTATGCTGTGCTGTTGTGCTGTTGCATTTTACATTGTTGGGGTGTGATTGCAATGTCTGAACATTTGGAAATAAGTTCACACCATGCCATTTGTAGGAAAGTTGTAAGTAAATGCATATATTAATAGTGCGACTAAATGTTTAATTTACTTGTCGCCTCTTAGGTGGTTTCACCCCAACATCACAGGTGTGGAAGCTGAAAACCTGCTGCTGACTCGTGGAGTGGACGGGAGCTTTTTAGCCAGACCCAGTAAAAGCAATCCAGGAGACTTTACACTCTCAGTAAGGTAAGTGATGATACTCATGATTGTACAAAGCAGCATGCTCCAGAGGAGTTGGAATAAAATAAAACAAAACATTCTTGCTTGTGAAACGGGTAAGAAATGCAAGGAAGACTCAAAACATTCTTGATCCAGAGGCAACGACTTATCACACTGAGCTGTCTGACCCACACAGTTAACCGGCTGTATGATAAGTTAAGTTGGCGGGGGTAGGTGGAGGTGGGGGCAGAGATATAAATGTGTTCATTATATCCATCCAGCCATCCATTTTCTTCCACTTGTCCAATTCAGGGTCACATTACTATGTTCTTGGAAACCAAACATCTCCTCTAAGAGAAATTTCACATACTTCAAAAGACCTCTAGATCTAAACTCGAGGCAGCAGAAGTGAAAGTGTCTGATAATGCAACAGAGTTAGAAAGAGTAGTACATGTTATTAAATTGCAGATGTCATCCTAGATTCTGATGCTGCTAACAGTTCAATAAAAAAAATGGCAACATATCAAATATCATAGTCTATAAAAATAGTTTTAGAAATCACTGCATGGGTCAAAAGATTGTGGCTCTTGAATGGCATTTTGATAAATTCACAGAGGATAATCCCTCAGCTCTGCAGGACATTTTAGTCCATTTAGTATCATTATCTTTATTTTCCATGCTCTGCTCTCATCAGTTTTATTTACAAGAGCAGCAGGCAGGTGTTTGGAGTGAACAAGCACAGAAAAACCCCTGTAGCACACTACCTACCCAACACTGTACTAGCATGCATGCAACGTTGGCAACTAGCACGTCTACATCCAGCAGCTTAATAGCCAGATGGTTCACTCAGGAGCTGGTGCAGAGCAAGCCTGAGAGTAAATATTAGACTTGCATTTATCAGGTGGACACAAACATGACTCCAAATGAGCAGTAATGTTGCTCTGCATCTGCTGGGTGTGTGGACAGGGGAATTGTTTAAGCTGTAACATGACACAATGCGCCTTCTTTATGTCCTATCCCCAGCAGGATAATTGAACTTTTAAATAGAGTAATTGTAAAAACAAAGTTGTGCTCTTTCATTTACAGTTTTGGATGATCACGAGAAAGCCAGTATTATCTGAAGAGGGGGGTGGAGGGGTGGGGGCGTGTTTACTTATGCAAAAAAAAGTTTGTAGTTTTATCTTGAGGCCTGTTGGGTCATAAATTTTTTAAGATGAAGTATCATTAAGTCAGTTTAGCTGATGTAGCCAATGTTATTTCTGGAACAGCCACATATTTCAGCTGTATAGTCTCTCATCTTACACCATATTTACTTCCTATGGAAACAAAACAAGTCATGCTTCTCTTGTGGAAACGTACATTTCCACAAGGACACTAGTTCAAACCAGCACGTCTTGTCTCCTTTTTTTTTTTCCTTCCTTTTTTTTTTTTGCCAAAGTTAACCGTAAGTCACTGACAGTTGCTTTTTAATGAGCTGCAGATCTGCCACAAGTTCTCCTTTTTTCTATTTTCTGAGTTAATGGCAGTCACCTACAATGACTCAACAGTTTGTCTCTCTCTAAGATGTTTTACCACTGTTTATTCAACTTCCCACCATATGCAATAGAAATGATACCCAGTGTGTTACGGTGCATGTGACAGTGTTAAAATGTTTATCACATTGCTAATTGTATATTGTTTCTCACTATCACTCTGCATCAGATGGGCTAGAACAGAAACAAACCTAAGGGTTGTTTCAGTTCAGATAATGTAATGTGC
Organism: Andinoacara biseriatus; assembly: GCA_015108635.1. Classification (NCBI taxonomy): domain Eukaryota; kingdom Metazoa; phylum Chordata; class Actinopteri; order Cichliformes; family Cichlidae; genus Andinoacara; species Andinoacara biseriatus. Next base: position 37,520 of record VUQJ01004971.1, read on the forward strand.
CTGGAACAGTTTCCTAAAGATAATGACGGTATGTTCACAAGTAATCTTCACAAGTGAGAAGTAAGACCGACGATAATCTTGGATTGATTGTGGTCAGAGTGACTGCCAATATTAAGCAAGGCATGTTTTTTATTTTATTTTTTTTAAAAGCCTGTTTTTCCATTCATTGTTGTTGTTTCATGTCAGAATCTCCACTTAAAACTGACACTTGCAGCACTGACATTTGTGGGTTCATCTTTATTGCTTTGATATGAAATTGGAGCTTAATATAATTGTTGCTTTTCTAGAGACTTTTGTTTAGATTACATAGTGTGTGTGTGTGTTAGTGCTGTCATCTGAAAGGCCAAACAGCCGTACCTTCATAGACACACTATGCAGCATTGTGGGTAGATAGTGGTTGTTTAACCCCATAGCAGAGCTGCAAGCATGCAAAAAAAAAGAGTTTTCAGAGCACTGTATGCAGCTGGTTCTACACGAGAGGGGCCTGATAGCTGAACGCTCTGCTTCCCATTCCTATTAACTCTAGGAACCACAAGGACGCATGCAATCTGAGAATGAAGTGCTCCGTTATAATATGGTACTATGAGGTTTTTAAAATATGATTGGGCCTGAGTAGTCAAACCTTTGTATGTGATGAAAAGGGGTTTAAATTCAATTCTATTAATTCTATTAAATTCAAAACAGGGAGCCAATGAAGAGAAGCTAATATGGAAGAAATATGGTCTCCGTTTCTAGTCCCTGTCAGTGCTGCAGGCTTTTCAGGGAGCTTTTAGAGTGGCCTGATGATAATGAATTACAGTAAACGCATTAACTAGCTTTTCAGCATCACTTTGAGACAGATTGTTTTTTGTTTTTTTTGTTTTTTTTAATTAATTAATTAATTTTTTTAAGCGATATTTCTCAAATGAATTTAGAAGTAGGAAATTGGAGGTCATCCAGACTTTTATATCTTTATGACATGCCTGTAGTTTAACTAGTTGATTTTCTCATCTGGCTTTATGGATAAATAAAGCTGGGTATCATCTGTCTAGCAATGAAAATGTATGCAGAATTTTCTATTTATATTGCCCAAAGGAAGCGTGTATAATGTAAACGGTACTTCTCCCAGCACAGAGTCCTGTGGAACTCCGTGACCAACTTTCGTGTGTGAAGAAGGCTCGCCATTTACACTCACAAATTGGAATCTGTTAGAGAGATGTGATTCAAACCACTGCATCGCACTTCCTTTAATAACAACAGTGTGTTCTAATCTCTGTAATAAAATATTGTGGTCAGCATGCAAAAGTTTATTTAAAAAAATTGTGATTCTGAGCATTTTGTTATTGTTTTGGAAAACTGTATATAATGACCAAAAGGCAATAATAAATACAATAATTAAAAATATATATTTTGATTTTAAAGACTTGTTTTAAATTCCTAAGATAGCCAAGCCTTCATCATTTGTTCGTATACATGGCCTGAGGCACTCCTACATTTGTTCTTAGAGTACAAACACATTCAGGTATAAAAATATTGATAAATCACTGATTTGTGCATGGAATGTATGCACACACACAATGTTTATACACAGATTTGATCCATGACCCAGTTTCAACCAAACTTAGCTATTGAATAGATGGCCTCACATTTGATTAGAATATTTTGGTATACAAAGGAGTTAATGGCCAAGTCAGTGACTGCAAAGGCCTGTGGTCCTGTGGCAAAAACAAGCCCAAATTGTCACCCTTCCACCACTGTTCCTGACTGTTGGTATGAGGTGTTTGTTCTCACATGCCCTGTTTGGTTTTTGCTAAATGTGTATTCTTTGGCCAGACATCTCCACTGTGGTCTTGTTGGTCCAAAGGATATTGTTATAGTCTTGTGATTTGTTCAGATGCAACTTTGCAAACCTAAGCTGTGCTGTCATGGTCTTTATAGACAGAAGGGGCTTTTTCCTGGCAACCCTTCCAAATAAGCAATATTTGTGTAGTCTTTTTATAATTGTGCTGTCATGAAGTTTAACATTTAACATGCTAACTGAAGCCTGTAGTGTCTGAGACATAGCTCTGTTTTTTTTAATTAATTTATTTGCACAATTTTGCTGCACAGTCAGATCTAGGGGTGAATTTGCTGTGATGTTCACTCCTAGGAAGATTGTGGCATTCTGGTAACACATACCTGAATGCTCCAGACCAGCAAACTGACAATTTTTTTTGCCATTATAGGTGGTCAGTATTCAGGTGCATTTGATTAGCAGCACCTGGCTGCTACTTATCTTCTTAATTCCTATAGTAGCAGTAAGGGTGTACTAGGCCTGGAGAAAAATGAGCAGAAGAACCTGGCAAATTTTATTACTTCATTATATTTAGTCTGTTTAGCTGGTATCTGTTCACTTCTTTTTACTAATTATAAGCTGAAATCATTCATCACTGTATGTGAATGATGTTTTGCCATTTAAAAGAAAATAAATAAAAAATTAATTGTTACACCCTCATCCTCGCTGTGCTGGTTTCAGTTATTGGTCATCTCACATGGGGAAGATAGGATGGTGTGGAATGGTGGCTGAGGAGAGTGTGGGCTTCTCTGCTTAGACTGCTGTCCACACAACCTGGACATGAGTAAGCACTAGAAAATGGATAGATAGATGATGGGTTTCCAGATTTGTGACCTAATGATGGTGATCTTACACATGATAGCAGTATTTCTCTAAATGTTTGTGCCCTTCTGTAGGCGGAATGGAGCGGTCACCCATATTAAGATCCAGAACACAGGTGATTACTATGACCTTTATGGTGGGGAGAAGTTTGCCACTCTTGCAGAGCTGGTGCAGTATTACATGGAACACCATGGGCAACTGAAAGAGAAAAACGGAGATGTTATTGAGCTCAAGTATCCGCTCAACTGTGCGGATCCCACCTCAGAGAGGTGAGTGTTGGTGCTGATGTAATATTTTTATGCTAGTATGTGGACCTTGAGGTATTATTAGTTCATATTATAAATTCAGCTCTAATAACTTTACAAGTTCAAATGATTTTTTTCTGTTATTTTTGAGCCTGCTTAACATTTTGTGAATTAAATTCACATAAGACAAATTTGGTGCCAGCTGTTTTCCAGACTGTGTCAAGTAATACAGTTTGTATTAGCTTTTATACATTATTCCAAACGTTCCAGAGTAAGCTTGAATTGAAAACTATAAGCTTTGTATTTTAATGTTATTTCCTTTGTGTATGTTGAACTGTGCTTCAAGCAAACTAAGATGGATCTTGTAGGTCAAGAAATATGAAAGCAGATGTTTTGTTATATATTCTTTTATCTTCATATTTTCCTGTTGCAGATGGTTCCATGGACACCTGTCGGGCAGGGAAGCTGAGAAGCTGCTTACTGAGAAAGGCAAAAACGGTAGTTTCCTGGTGAGAGAGAGCCAGAGCCATCCGGGAGATTTTGTTCTGTCGGTCCGTACTGGAGACGACAAAACGGACAGCAGCGACAGTAAACCCAAAGTCACTCACGTCATGATCCGTTGCCAGGTAAGATCCAGCTTTCGTGTGCACTTAGTATTAATCACACCTAAATGTTGCCTGGGTGGGGGCACGCAGGTTTACTAACAGCCACCCACATATATTTAGAGACTTAGTTTAAACATTTTTTCATCTTTCCAGTGGAAATAGATTTATCAGGTGACAATCCCATTTATTTTGAAAGTCTGCTAACCAGCTAGCTCTGGCCCTTTTGGCTGGGTAGCAGTCCAGATTGCTGCTGTTGCATTCTTTAATACTTAGTCTGCTCTCCAAAAGGTTTCACTGGTTGACCTTTTCCACCCCCATCATCTCGGACTGTAGCTGAGCCTGGTCATCCTTGTTCTGCTCTGCAGATCCACTGTGTACTGGAGGAAATCTGTAACAGGTGCAGAACTGGTTCATGTTCTGGGACACTGAGCTCAGTGTTGCAGAGGAGAACAAGGACTACCAGCTACAAGCTGCATTCAAACTGTGTAGTTGGCATACGTAATCAGAATGAGTTATTCATTACACAGGCAGCTGATTATATTTTTTGGTTATTTATAATCTTGAGAGAAGGCAGCTGGACTTCTTTTAGGTGTTAGGTTTTTCTAAAACCTAAAGAAGTCCAGCTGCCTTCTTTTCAAGCTCTCATGACTACCATAACCTGGATGACTGAGAACTTATACAGATTTATAAGTCATAAAGTACTTTGCAGTTGAAATACGTGAACAATAGAACCTTATGTAAACAGAATCTCTTTCTGTGAGAATCAGTGCTTGAATAAAACAAAAACCCTGAAATCCTCACTTTGCATTTGCAGCCTGCAAAGTGCACACCAATATCACTAAACATGTTTCAAGCTGTCTTACTTATACGAATAAAATATATGAAGTGGCAGTAAAGT